>VYZU01053120.1:4702-24421 GCA_013401355.1 Ceyx cyanopectus | reverse complement strand
TTTCTGTGGGAGTAGCAGTGTGGAGCTGAAGGAAGGGGAGGGGGGTGAAGCCACTTTGTTTGTTTTCTTGGGTTGTTGTGTCTTGTCTCCAGAAATAGCAAGATTGAGAAGATAATTATTTCTGTTTAGGAAAAAAAACAGTCGGTTTTGTTGCCAAAACAACCCCTGGAGTCTTTTCAACTGGTGTAAAACAAACACTGTGCTGAGGTGAACCTGCACACTGCTCAGCTGGGGAATTCAACAGAGGCTGAGCCAAGTGGGGCTGGGCTCAGCACCACACACACACCCCAACCAGGTCGTGCACTTGTGCCCCAGAACTCTGGTGTTTAAAGCATCCACAAATATTTGCCTTAATTAACAGAGAATTATTTTTTTTCCCACAAGTACTGCACTGTCATAAACTAGATCACTTGGAGTTATTATCTGAGGTACAGAGTAGACTTAATCCCTCTTACTCTATTTTATACTGTTTTTCAGAAATAATAATGCAAAGTGCCAAACAAGAGGGCAAACCCAATGGAAAACACAGAGAATCTTCTGGAAATAACAAACCCAGCTCTGTTTTAATAACAAACAGAACGTTGCACTTGCTCTGCCAGAAACCTGATAAAAAGATATTTATTTTTCCTAATTTTTCCCATATCTACCCATATCATTGCACCAAACTTGGATCACTTACAGCCAGGCAGAAGCAGAACAGAGCTGGCCAGACTGCAAACCCTGCAGCACAGCAGGATGGAGCCTCCTGAGAACTGTGATGGTGTGACCCACGATGGGAAGGGGAAGGTGCAAGCACAGAGGTCAAGCCAAACATACCCACACTCAGCCATTCTCAAAGCCAAAAATCAGCAATCCTAGAATGGGTTGGGAGGGACCATTCAAAATCATCTGGTCCAACCCCCCTGCAGGGAGCAGGGGCATCTGCAGCTAGGGCAGGGAGCTCAGAGCCCCCCGCAACCTCCCCTGGGATGGTGCCAGGGATGGGGCAGTTCCAACCTCTCTGGGCAGCCTGGGCCAGGCTCTGCCACCCTCAGCACCAACAATTCCTCCCTTTTCTCATCTCATTTCAGCTCCTCACCCCTTGCCCTGCCACAAGAGGCCCCTCTCAAAAGGTCCCAACAGCCACAGACTCAAGACTGGCTTTACCTGCTGGCGACTCCACAAGGGCATCCTCAAGGGTGGCACAAAGTGCTGGCTCCTGGGGGCAAAGCTGCCCATCTGCTTGGCTCTCCTGCCACCCCAGGGCCCAGCCAGCAGAGAGCTGGGGAATGGGGTGGCCAGCAGTGAACCTGAAGCTGTTAACAGCAGTGCCAGGAGGAAGGCATCTCAGGAATGCAGACTAAAGCAGCCTAAAAAGTTACCAATGGCTCCTGTCAGGTGACTCCAGGAACCTAAATGCAGGGAGGCCTTATCTCTGAATGAAACACTCTGTTTCCAGGAGAAAACACAAAGCCTGCTCCACTCCAGGGCAGTTGTTTTTAATAGAGAAAACAGAACTCTCTGTGTTAGTGGAAAGTTATCCTGCCCTGGGAAGGAGGTAGAAAAAAAAACCCCAACACAACAAACCCTCAGTAAGCTCACACAGCTTGAAAGAAAAAGAACAAGTGAACAAACCCACCACAGGAAAGGGTGTTTTTTTTCTGTCCAAAGGAATCAATGCTATCATTCTGGAACACTTCACATCCATACAAAAGAGGGGCTGAAGTTTGCTTTGGATTTTTAACATCACTCTCAGCAGCAGCACGACCAAGATCTGCACATGCAGATCAGGAAAATGAGGATGCAGTCAGACCCTCCCTTTGAGCAGCAGCACCCAAACCCAGCAGCCCCTTCCCAGCCTTTTGCAGATGATGGGCTTCAGCAAAGCTCTGCTCTCCACCTGATGAGCAGCCAATTTCCATGGGTGTTTTATGGACAACTCCAAGGACAACACAGAAAAGCATTTACGTGCTGTAAGCCCTTTGAAATGGAATTACAGCAAATCTTCTTAATGCTTGTGTTATGTAACAGTGCTGCAAATAGGTCTTAAAAGAAGAAAATTGGCCTTTAAAGCATCTCCTTGCTCACTACAGGATTACACCTTTTCCTACTAACAAATAGTTGGCGTTGAGGAAAAATAAAATACATGTCTTCTATTTTTTTTTTAATTTATATTTTTTAAAGGGTCAGGTTGGACTATAAAACTGCTTCAGAGAAAGGTTCAAAGATGTCACAGAATCCCAGCTTAGTGGGGGTGGGAAGGTCCCTCTGGAGATGCTCTGGTGCCACCCCCTGCTCCACTCAGCAGGGTCCCCCCGAGCAGAGCCCAGCAGTGAAGTGTCCAGGGGGGTTGGAATCTCTCCAGAGGAGACTCCACAACTTTTCTGTGTTCAATTTCCATCCCACACACACCTGCAGCAGAAAAGAGAGGCCAAGGGTTTTGCCAAAGCCTCTACATCCCCCGTGGGGGTGTGCAGCAGGGATCCCCACTTCCCTGGTCAACGTGGGAAACAAAGCTCCTGCTCCAGCTTCAACTCATCATTATGCCAGGGAAGGAAAAAAAACCCCTCAGTTTATAACCCAGGCCACTTCCAGGGTGCAGGGTGCAGTCCCACGTCTAATTCAAAGTTCTGATTCTGATTTTCAACACCTAGTTTCCCTTTTCATGACAAGCTGAAAGAACCAGACGTTCCCTGGGACCTTGAAGCTGTTCCCCCCTCCAAGGTGAGTCTCTCCACTTGCTGGAGGCACAGCATTCTTACCAAAGCTCCTTATCAGAAGCAATCAGAATAAAAGCTAGCCTGACAGGTTTCAGAGCTCAAAGCAATTGAATCGGGCTGTTTGCAAAATAATTCCCCCAATAATAGAAGATTAACAAGAAAAATTCCATGTAAAAGGGCAGCTGGACCTAAGGGCATCCAAAAGCCCATTGAACTTTGAGCTAAAAGAATGAGTCTTCCAGTTTTATCAGGAGCTCAGATTCTGCAGAATGACATTAGAAGGACAAAATAAAATGTCTTTGAAATCAAAGCAAAAGGGAAGAGGATAAAAATTTTTAAATTCACAGGGAAGGAAACTCAACAAGAAATTCAAATAACTTACAAAAGACCCGAGATGTGAGCGTGGTTGCTTGGTTTTACCAGCTGGTGCCACCTCACCAAAAGCAACCTTGCACCCTTCTAAGAATATTCAGTATTATTGTCCATCTAGCCCCATGCTAAGCAACATTAATCAAGAAAACCCTCACCATTAGTTATAGAAAAACAGAATTTTACTCCAAAGCCAGTGAATCCAAGATTCATCCAGCACTTCCCAAGCCCCCTCCACACCAGTTTGCCATGGGCACCAGGCATGGTTGTCCCAGAGGCTGCAGCACAGCTCCCAGTTGGTGGTTCTTGTTCTGAAGGACCAAGCTTTGGACCACAGGCTCAGCCCAAAGCTCTTGGATACAAAGGGAGAGGAACCCAATCCATGTCCTTACCTCCCAGCCACGATGCCATGCTTAATGCACTGCCTTGCATCAAGTGCTTGGGATGTCCTGGGTGAAAGATGCTCTAGGAAAGCAAAAGGAAAACAAGTGTTAGTGACCTTGGGTTTTTCAGCACTCTGCATGATGATAAAACCCCTGGGAACGTGACTGCCTGGTGCTCCAAACAGGGTTTGAGTTTGTTTGGGATATGATCCCAAAGAGTTCAGCAGCTCCACGAAGCCCTGGGGGAGTTTGGGATGTTATTCAGTGAGGTTGAGATTCCCATTCTCTCCTGGGGGTGGGGACAAATGTTTTCAGCAACTGCTTATTTAGTTTTATTTTGCTTTTCCATGAAAAAGATGGAGAGGAGAAATGTCTGCTAAAGAAAAAAAGAAATCTTGGATACATTTCCTGGTTATTCCCACCCTGAAACTCTCCCAAAAACCTCCACATATGCAACTTACGAGCAGAATAATGCAAGATACTTCAGGGAACTTTTCTCCTCTGTTTTACACAAATAATTTGAAGTCATTTTTTTTAATGTTTGGGAAGCATTTAGTCACTATAACAGAGCACTCTTCCCAAACTCTGAAATAAAGTTCTCACATTTTTTCAGTGAAAGAAAAGGATTAAAGATTATATTGAAAGAGCATCATTTTCACACAGGGTGAATAGACCACAGAGGTTCCCATGGGATCAGCTGCATATATTTAAACTCTTCCCACAAGACAACCATTGTTCCCTACAAACCTCTCTGCCTTTTTTTCCTCTTTTTTTTTTTTTTCCTGTCACGACAGGTTTCCACACTTCACATCACCTCCAAATCCCACGGATGCTGAACCAGATGATGATAAATTATGAAGTCTGCTAATTAGGCTATGGCTAAAAAATGTTGTTTTGACAAATGAAACACCTTGCTGTGGTGCTGGCAGCTGGGAACTGACCTGCTCTCAACATCCAGCCCAGGAAGCAGTGTTCTTAATGGAGACAACTGCAAAATAATAGAGGAATTAGACTCCTAAAACCCATCTCTTCTGCACAACTTACCTCAGGCTGAGGTAAGTTCTTCCTAGACATGGAAACCAGCATGTAAATATTCTCCCCGGGGATAAACTGGAAGAGCTACTTGTGCAAACAGTCGATAACTTGACCAATTATTTTTTTAAGCATATTTTTTTAAGCACTGTGACACTCCTTGTCACAGTGATGCTGTCAAAGCTGGCCATTTTCACCTAGTCCTTACCCAGCTTGCAGAGAACTGCAAAATGTACAAGGCTGTGGTGATGCTACAGAAAAAACTTGCTATAAAATCCCACTAAATGTATAAACAGGTATTTCTGTCTGTCTGGAAGATAGGGACTACAGGGTAGGGTCTCAGAGTGCTGTGCTGGAAGGGAAAAATCAGACTAGAGCAATAAATAAACCCAAAGAAACTCCTGAAATCCTCAAACATCCACAGGTTCCTCCCAGCTACCTGCAAATAAATCCATCCCACACCCATTTCTATAGGGCCAGCAGCTTCCCCAGCCTGCATTTCTAAGGCTCCCACACCACAAGGGGAGGTTACATGAAATAAATCCACCATGAAAGAAATCCAGTGCTGGGCACCAAGCTCCTCCTGAGCCAGCAATGATCACATGGCACTGCCTCCTCTCTCCAGCACCTCTTCCATTATTGAGCATTTGGATCAACTCCACTCCTTTCCACGCAGTGATTTATTTGTTATAGCCACGAAATGCATATATAAGTTAGTTACTCATACCTCTCAGAAGAGCAGCCTCTGAAAAAAAAACCAAACAAACCAACATTAATAATTGAAGGCAAATTGTCGCTTTTTAGAGAAATTGGGATTAAAAAAAAAATAAATCCAATAGAGTTGTCAGTCCCCCTTCCATCCCCCCTGCCTCTGGAATGTGAGGCACAGCCTTGTCAAACCAACCGTACAGTCTGTTCAGTTGCCCTGGAGTTGTCATGTGGAATCAAGCAAACAAATATCTTCTCTCCATTTTTTTTTCCCCCCTCAACTGCAGCACTCAAAAACCAGATCAGGGCTAATTCCAAACAAAGCTTTAGCTTCGGCAGCAGCTCCAGTGAAAACACCCCGAGCTGGAGATGGAATTGGAATTAGTTAAAGGGATTTATCACCAGCCAGTGGTTACATTCAGTTAATTAATAACTTGCTAAGAGTAACGAGGAAATTGCAGAAGTTAATATTACTTATGGGGCCTCTTCTCAGAGGTTGGTGGGAATCTGGACCCTTGCAGTGTCTTTGGAAGAACATTAGCCAGGGGATAAACCGGGAGGGAGCAGGACACTGGAGGAAACGGATCCTTTCAGTCGACACCCATCACACCTCCCCAGACCCTAGAGCTTCAGCCAGCCCTCTGCAGAGCTGAGCTGCCAGGTGGAAGCAGTGCCCAGGACCTACCTGAACACCTCCACCACTTGGCAGCTGCAGCAGAGGACTGATTTCTAGAGCACTCTGCTGACATTCCACACGCAGGCTGAGCCTGCTTCCCTCCCACCTGCATCACTTGACCTTGATAAATCAATTCCAGGTTCCCAACGACTCAGCTGTAACTAAAACCTACCCTGTGGATCCAGAGGATCTCAAGAGGATAGATCCTGGCTCTCCTGGGACAGCTCAGGACCAGACTGGGAGTGTCCCAGCACTGGCATTTTTCTACCAGCAGCCAAAGGAATACCAACTGAACCAGCTCTCTGGACAGCAAAGCAGAAGGCCAAGCACTCTTAGGCAGCTGCTGGAGGAAAAGACAGACTGTTTGCCTAAAGATAATGAGTTTGTGCCCCTCTTGGTGGGGCTTTTGTCCTTTCCCACCACGGAGAGGATTCCCAACCTACCCAGTTTCAAACACGCTCCACTGACCACAGGCTCGCCCCAGTCCTCAGGGTTGATCACAAACCCTCCAAACAGCTTTTTTTTTTTTTACTCCTGTTCATTCCACCACAGCCTCCCCAACCAAATGCAAAATTAATGGTGGGTGAACACATACTTTTAATGATGTGAAGTCGTCGTCATTTAAATAAAAGGCAATTGTGTGCTCTCCGCATCTTCCTTTTAACTCTGTGTGTGAAAAAGGCAGCTGGCTCCTCTCCTACCTCTAGGAGACTAAAAAAACCTGCAAGTTGAGAGCAGAGCATGAATATTCTCTCTAAAATCATTCTTTAAAGATGTTTTATAAAGGCAGCATGGTCTAACTAAGAGAGCTTAGACAAGGGTCTTGGATTTTACTTGTGCAGCTGGTAACTCCTGAAGTCCCTGTGCAGCAGGAATCAAGGTTGATCCCTTCACTGCTTTGGACTTCTAAGAACAGCCAAAGTTGCTATTTCCACCCCTCCTCTGACAAGCTTTTAATTTTTGATAGCACCACAAGCTGGTTTGGTACTGAAACACAACTGGAGTTGTAGCTGATGCCAGGAGATGTACATGGGAAGGGTTTTGTGATCCCTGTGCTGAAAGGCTAAGAGCAGTGCTGGCTTCTGCTCAGCCAACCCTTCCTCTTACTGGGGTTCCTCTTGCTCCAGATGGGTGCTCTGCTCCCAGAGCCACCTGTATGGACACAGCACACCTCAGGCCAGGCAGCATCAGGCAGCAAATTAAGGCTCAGGGAGAAAGAACCAAATGAGCTTTGAGAATAAAGCTGATGGCACTTCCATGGAGAAAAAAAAAAGAGAGCACTCAGGCAACTCAAAACTCCAAAGTATATAATGCACATGGTAAAGAAATACATTGAAATAAGGCAAAAGCTGTGATAATAAAGCAAAAAGATTCCAGCATATATTTCACTATCTGAAAAGAGAGAATTTAAGATTTTTTTTCATCCCCATCCTAAAGAACCACCCTTGGTTTTAACTTTTATTATAATAGCTACAATGAATTGATGTCCTGTTTAAACAAAGCCCTGAAAATATTTATTTTGCTAGAGACATTTAAAAATAAACATCTTGTTAGGAGGGAGACGAGCTATTGTTCTGTCTCTGACTAATTGCTGAAGAGAAGCAGAATCTTTTCCATATTCATTGCATTTAGCCTAAATGAGCCATGTTATCTCCTGCCCAGACAAAGCATTTTAATTTTAATAACAACACTGCTGACAGCTACAGCACTGCTCTTGCAGAAGTTTGCTTGTAAATAATTAACAATTGTTGTATCATGACAGTGGGGTTTTTGATAGCTCTATTAATTTCACCATCGGGCTGGAGTCTCTTTAATTTAGGATATTCATAAAAATCAAACCCTTCCCAACTTACCAACGAAAAAGGATAATGGAAAAAAACAGCTTTCTATCCCAACTGCCTGCCTTGGTGCCAAAAATCTGCTGAACACCCAGAGGCAGTCATGGAAAACCAGGAACAGCAGAGAAATCACAGGTTGCACCTCCAAGTGTTTTACATCTTTGACTGGATTACCTGATTTTTTTTCACTTCAAGTCTGTGTTGTGGTAAATAAATTCACATTCTCAGGGGAGAGACTCAGCACAGGATGGGGCAGCACCTCTTGCTGCCCTTTAAACATCTCGTGTCTCTCAAAGCCTCACTGGTGAATGTTCCCTTGATCCACTCAGAGGGTGAAAACCTGCAATATTCCTCTGATTCCGATGGAATCAGCAAGGATCCAAGCACCAGGAAAATATTTCCCACCTAAGCAAGTTCTTTAGCCAGCACGTGTCACTTAGTTCACTAGAACAGTTAAATATTCTAAATTCTTGGAGAAGTCTCAATATGTGTAAAATTGGATGTGATGTTCCCTCTGCCACAACAGGAGACAGCCCATTTGGTACTTTTCCCTTCACATACCATATCCTGGTGCTTCCATTCCCATGAGGATGAAATAGATTAAACAATCTTTTTTATTTCTGTGTGGTCCAGGTAGCAAGGAGCATTTCTGAGCCGTGCATTTGAGGGACCAATATTTAGTGTACTTAGCATTTTCCCAATATTTAGTGTACTTAGCATGCAACACTTTGGAAATGGATTATTCAAGACTGTAATCATCCCTGTACCCCTCCAAAAAAAAAAAAAGTTAGAAATATTAGATTGACTCTGAAATTCCATATTAATAAAAGCTATTTTCTAAACTATTCCATTCTTTTTTTTTTTTTTCCCATTCTAAGTGTCGTTTATCCTCCCTTTACTGGCAAAGCAGAGCAATCGAGTTCTTCCTGAATAGCTGCTCATCTCTCAAGGCCAAACCCTGTCGTGCCAGACAAAGTCAAAGCTCCTTGTGGAAATTAAAAAGAGGTTTTCCCCCGAATGAAGTCGGGAAACTAGAGGATGTGCCCCGGTGTCTCGGAGGAGCTGGACCCTGCCTCAGCACCGCGGCGGGTTCGGAGGCGCTTATTGCCTGGCAGCCCTGGCTTGGAACAATGCACAGAGCTCATTAGCAGCTGCACTGCTCCCAAAGCCTCATCTGCATCACAAAGGACAACATCTGCTGTGCAGCGAGGTGCCATCTCCTTGATAAAGTGCAGCAGAAACAGGGAAAAAAAAACAAAAAACAAAACCAAAGAAAACCAAACAGGAAAAAAAAAAGTTTGCATCCTTCTTTCTTTGCTGCTGCTGGATTGGAGGCTGCCCCAAAATAAGGCAGCAAAAGTCACTGCAGGGGCACCTGACAGTGGTTCAGGTGCCTCCCCAGCTGCACCCCCCCCCCCCCGAGTGTGTTTTGCACACTCATTTTGCACATCACAGAGCATCCTCCTCAACTACCTGCATCCCTCTCCCATTGACCTGCCTGCTTCATTACTTCAGGCGTCAATTTCCCTTCACTTTGTTCCCCCCTCCACACACACGGGGCTCTCTTAATTGAGCTGCATCGCTGATGAACTGTGCTAATTGAGCTGCCAAACTCCACTGCAGAGTTTTCCCCCAAAATCCCTGCTGGCTTTGGGCCACAGGCAGGAGTCACAAGCTGAGGAGCACGGCTCAGCTGTATTTTTCACCTCTGGGTTCTCTGTGTTTTCTTTGCAACACCCCAGTGGCTTGAGAGCTGGTTTAAGGATAACCAGGACGTGGATTGTCACTGATGCCAACCCCAAGTAACCCTTGTATTCTGGCCCTGAGAGCAGAAGTCAAGAGAAGTCACCTCCCACACTGCCTGGCTGCAGGGACCACTCCAATGGGTGCTCACACTCCTGGTCCAGAGCCAGGAGCCTCTAAAAGGGTCCTAAAAGCAAGAAGGAAATGCAGTATTGATAAAGAACCACCAGGACACGTTGTCCTCAGCTGCCAGGAGTCAGCAGAGAGGGCCAGGCTGTGGCAGGGACACAGGTAGGGTCTGCACAGCATCCTCATCCAGTCTAGAGCCCCCTCCAGTTTCAGGACACATGGCAAAGAACCCATTGATCTCTCAACTTAACTTAAACCAAAAGTCTCAGCAACACCAGTCAACAGCTGATCCTTGGTGTCCAAAATGTGCTTCTCAGTTTTTTTTCCCCCAGCAGGGCTGAATTTATCCCATAGTGAGGTGACCACATGGCATTGAAATCAAGTAATAGAAAATTCAGTGTTCACTTTAAGTCCGACTCATATAGTAAAGCAATTCCATTTTGCTGCCAATTACATTAGGGAGAAAAAGGAGAAAATAGGAAAAAAAAAAGATCAGATGAATGCATTCTGAGATAAATGGTATTTCAGATAAATTTAATCTTAACTTTTGAAGGCTGCAAACTCATCAGATGCATGGAAAACTCTGCAGAACACCTGGAAGGCTCAGCATCAAGTCACACCAACATCTAACTGCATTAGGGATTTTAGTTTTTGGTTGTTTGTTTTTTTTTTTCCCCCCTCATCAGGGCTCAGGGGATGAGATGAGAATTTAAACTGAGGCCTGAAATTCCCATATCTGACTTTAACCATGGAGGTAATTTTCTCCATCTAGATTGCCCCTTTAGTCTTCCTCATCAGCCTCTAAATAGATGATCTCTCTTCTTGGAAGGACAAGAATTAAAGGACATGGAATAAATATCCAACACCATCTCCATTTCCAGCCCCTAATTTCTGTGATTCTGTGATTTACCACATCTCATTAACAAGAATAAAACCTATAAACCCTTCCTGGATGTCTTCAACTCTCTGCTATTAATTTTTATGGCATCATGTCACCTTAAAAATGATAAAGTCTACTTCAAATCTGCAGTCTGAGAGTCCCTTCACCCACCCAGAAAAAGGTTAGTGTCAGGGCTACACACAACCCAAGGATTTTTTTTTTATTGTAATGGCAAAGCAACAAAGAAATTCACTTAACGACAACTTGCTGGGCTAATGAATTATTCATTTGGTTATGTGACAGTAGAACAAAATTGTACCCATAAATATATAATGCTGAACACTGCTTTTTAATGTAGTTTACATTTATGAAATAATTGGCTGTCTTTCACCACATTATCCTCTCTTTAGTCAGTTGGTTTTTTTTTTTAAGGGGATGTCACAAAAGGCAGCTCAGGAATCGTGTTCATCCCAGCAACAGAGGCAGCAACTGCCCTGGCTGAAGAGAACAATTTCTGCCTCTAGTGCTGGAAGTGTTTTCTAGTCACTGGAAGGATTTTTGAGGTATCTTTGCACTGCTTTTCTATATAAAAATTACCACTTTACCCCTTTTTTTCCCCCCCTAACAATTAATATTATGTATTTTGAAACACATTGACTATTTGAGGCCAACAAGTTGTACCTACCCACCAGCATCCTTACCTCCACGTAGTTAATGATGCACATGGATGTTGATTTAACCAACAAAACCACTCCAACCTCCCCAGAGGGTCTCCCAGAGCAAGGCAAGCCACGGGCACAGAGATGTCTTGGCACTGGGAGTGCCCTCACCATGGGGCTGAGAACCCACAGCATGAGCCCAGCAGAGCCAAGCAGGGAATGAGATGCACCCAGGAACAAAAGGAGATGAGGCCAGAGCTGGGTCTGGTGAGGAGGCTGCAGCATAGGTCCAAAATCATCCAGGGAACATCCAGGCACGAGCTGGAAAGGTCCAGCCCTCCAGCAGCTGAGCTGCTAAGCTGGAGGCCAGCATCAGTCTGAGTTTTATCCAGGCCTGTGGGACTCAATTGAGCTGAACTGGGCAGGTGTGGGTGGAGGCCCCAGGTGAAGCTGGTCCAGGGCCATCAACCTTATCAGTGTCCTCAGAGCACCAACACTTCCCAGTTTCCATTACCCCTTGTGCCCAAATGTTGTTCTCCTTCATAGGTACAAGGAGCATTTGCAGATTATTTGACCCTCTCCAGTTACTGCTGTTGCAGGCTGCAGGTTCACAGCTAATTCTACCCCTCTCCTGCTCTGCACCAGCCACAGGACCCAATTCTGTGTGCACAGGTGAGGATTCTCCAGCCAGCAGGCTCTGTAGCAACAGGCACCACCTGAGCACCTCGGCCAAACCACCAGGGATGCCCTAGACAGCTTCTAAGGGTCCCTTCCAACCCGAGCTCTGATTCTGGGTGACAAAGCTGCTCCTTCCACCAGTCTGCATGCTGCTGAAAACGTCACAAACCCGCAGCCTTTTGCCCATCAACGACAGATGAAGTCTCATGGCCACGAAGAGGGAACTTCACACTGCCAGACAAATGCTGCTCAACTGCCAAAACTAACCCCGAATCATTGCCTGAGCAGCAATTAAACCAGAACAATGCAGACACCCCGAGCCTTCCTTTAATCATCCTCCCAGCCCTGTGTTAATTAGCCAGGCTGCAGTAACTATAGAAATGATGAGCTTATCGGAGAATAAAAAAAAGTAAAGTGATATTAAAAATTCAGTAAATTATACAACACTCTTCCCTATCAAAATATTTTAAAATATTCATGGCCAAATGTACATCTCCTGCAAAGATCCTGGCATTGATCAGGCTCCTGTCTATGGTGGGTCACTGGCTGCCACTACTCATCACATCAGAAGCTGGTGGTTAAGGGCTGCAGAGGCTTGGGCAGCCCAGTGGGCACTGTGCTGCACTGGGAAGGTCACCACGGTGCTCATCAGGCCTTCAGAGCACAGGAGGGGCTGGCAAAGGGCACGTCAGCTTCAACCCTGTGCTCACTGCGTGGTGGGCAGGGCTGGGTTAATGGTTGGACAGGATCTTGGACTTGGTCTAGGTGCCCCTGCTCTGGCAGGGGGGTTGGACTGGATGATCTTCTAGGTCCCTTCCAACCCCTAATATCTATGATTCTATGATTCTATGATCTCAAAGGTCTTTTCCAACCTAAGTGAGCCCGAGATTGTTTCTCCCAACAGCCACCTGTCTATGTGCAATATGGGGGCCTGAGAGTGAGTTTTGTGTGAAAGAGGGACAGCACCACTGCCAGGCTGGTTTGGGTGGTAACCTTCCAAGGTCATCTAGTCCAACCCCCCTGCAGGGACAACTGCAGCTAGAGCAGGGTGCTCAGAGCCCCCCCAACCTCCCCTGGGGTGGTGACAGGGGTCACAGAATCACAGAGTGTCAGGGGTTGGAAGGGACCTAGAAGATCATCTAGTCCAGAGCAGGGGCACCTAGACTAAGTCACCCAGGAACAGATCCAGGCGGGTCTTGAGTGTCTCCAGAGCAGGAGACTCCACAACCTCCCTGGGCAGCCCCTGCCAGTCTCTGGCACCCTCACTGGGAAAAGTTCTTCCTTGCGTTTCCCCTCAACCTCTTGTGCTCCAACTGACTCCCATTGCCTCTTGTCCTGTCACTGGATGTCCCTGAGCAGAGTCTGGCTCCATCCTCCCTACACTGCCCTGAACATATTGCCAGACACTGCTGAGCTCCCCCCTCAGTCTCCTCCAGCAGAGCCCCTGCTCTGCCGCAGCTCGGCCCGCAGAGGGCGCCCGTTCCCCGCGGCTGGAGCGGCCGGGGGCAGCGGGGCAGGCAGCCCAGCCCAGCCCAGCCCAGCCCAGCCCGCTGTCCTCCCGGCCCTCCCTTGCCTGCCGGGGTTGCTGAGGGCACGGCAGCGGAACCCTGATCCCTGTCCTTGAGGAGAACCCGCCCTCCCGTGGCGGCGGCGGCGAGCGGCGCCGGATCCCCCGCGGCGGCAGCAGCAGCATCTCCGGCCAGGTCGGTGCCTGCCCCGCTCGGGCTCCTCTCTTGCTCTCTCTCCCCGGCATGCCTTTTCTTAAACCCCTTCGTTCCTTGAACGTGCCCAATGTCCCCGCCCGGAGCTGCTGCCTCCTGGAGCCAGCATCCCTCCAGGGATGGAGCTTCCCGGCGGCCGAAGAAAGGCCAGTCCATCGGGGGTCGGGGGTTGATTTATAGGCGACATCGGGAGGGTTTCGTCAGCACGGGGCTCGGTTTCGGTGTGAAACTCGCTCAGCTCCGCGGAGGCAGCGTTTGGTCAGGAGTCTGTGAAGCTGGGCTCGGAGGATCAGCACTGGAGACAAAAATAGCACCGGCTGGGTTAGCGTCGGAAAGAGTAATTAAATTAGGAATATTCTAGCACTGAACAATCCTTTTGGGTCTCCAGCTGTTGGCAGCTGCTACTTGGAGAACTTGCAGGTTGTGCTAAGTGCACAGAGCCGGCAGCTTTCCGTGTCAGCAGCATCCTCTGGCTGTGTGACATCCAGGACAGCCAGAGCAGCTCTGCCAAGCCTTTCAACTTCCAGACTTTTTTAGTGCAAAGCTAATGCCTCGTGATGTAGATTTTGCTTTTAAACCACTGACTCTGTTTTCGCATGCTTCTGCTGCAAAATAATGCATTAAAATAAGAAGAAGAGTGTTCAAACAGGATGCCTACAGTCCAGTCAAGCTACTGGTTCCTTATTACTGAGTATTTTGCACCATAATGGTTTTATTTCTAGCTGGAAAAAAGTCTGAACCTTTTCAGAAAGGTGTGATGTCAGGGTTCCCAGCTGACTGCTCTGTGACAATAGTACCTTTGCTGTAACTTTTCCAGTTGGGACTAAGTGGTATTTGGGCAGCAAACTAAGAAAGACTGTGAGGAATTGTTATAAATCACTTTTTAATCGAGATCAAACACTGACACTTTGCTTTTTGCCTTCCCAGCCATGGCAGGAGGTGGTGTGGCTGATAACTCAACTTGGTGGAGCTGCTGAGTTTGGTGATGGGGCTCAACCAGGGAAGGAATATTTTGCTGGGGGTTTAAGAGAAAATAGCAGTTATATGATGAAAAATGCAGCCACAGGGACTGGCAACAAGAACTTTACTCTGCTGTTCAATAATAACAACCCCTTGCCTGAGATGTGTGAAGTGTGTTGCGTGGCAGGAGGCCAGAGCTCAAGTTCTCCAGTCATCTGGGACGTGTAAGTGGCCTGGCTAATTCCTACTGCTGTTGCAAGTGTTTGCTTTCCCCCAGTAGCTGCAGGGTTTTGGAGCAGGGAGCAGCTCTGGGTCAGCTGGTTGAACTGAGCAGCCTGGGTCAGACTCCCTGCAGCACAGACCTTGATCTGGGAAGAGAACTTTTCCATGCAGTTAAGGTATCCAGACGTGCTTTAAACTCCCCATTAAACCTGATTTTTCAGACGTGGCTTTAAAACATCACCTTCCATTTCTAGTTTTTTCCTTCTGCTATGTTTTGTGTGTCTTCAAATGAGCATTTTGAGGTGGTGCTTAATAAAACCTGTAAGGTTTTGATTACAGCATTTAATGACTATTTAAACATCATGCCTAAAACTTACCTCTTAAGTTTCTCTTTCACATCTTTTAGTGGGTGATAAAGCCCTGCTGAGCTGCAGAGTACCAGCCTGGGCAAGCTTGCTTGAAACATTACTCCCAAATTTCTTTTATTTCCTTTTAACTTCAAAAAATTCTTTTCAAAGGTGTCTTGAAGTCTAATAACTTCACCAGAATAATCTGAGTATATCTAATAGGCTAAAGTGTGTTCTCAGCATATGAATACCTGTTCTTTTTATATCATTTAATTGGTTTAGGTGCAATGATGACAGTTCTCCTGAGAAGGAGCCAGTTTCTGCAGAGAACTTGGTCCAGAATTTAACACTGCAATGACCTGAAGCCTTATGAGAAGAAAAAATCAGCTTTCCTGAGTCCCAACTTTACAGTGAGTGATGTTATCAAAACAAACTTGGTCACACTTTACATTTGAGAGTAGTTTGAGGTGTGATGAGGGGGATTGCACTTGCTCCTTTTTTTTTTTTCCTTAAGAGCTGGTCAATCTCACAGCTCCACTGTGGTAAGGAATTATTGAGCTGCAATATCATCAGAATGAGTAGGATATCAACTGAGTTTTGCCAGCAGAAAGTTTCAAGGGATAGGAGTAGATGATTCTGCATTATAATTGAAGATTTTCCTCATTTCTGGAGTGGTTGGCTTTCTGAGTAAATATTAACATTTCAAATAGGATGGGTATTTCAGCAAGAAGACCAAAAAAAATCCAGCATTTTTACAAGGAAATACTTTTAAAGGTCAAACCCAACCCTCCCTTTCTTCCAAATTCAAGCTGTATTGTCCTATTACATTTCATTCTGGGCATCTGGGGGGTAGGAGTGCCCTGGATTTGCCTCCTGCAAGCTTCTTATGCTTCCTGCCTTCCTTCTGGAGGATTAAATAACACAGCCTGGGTGGAACTGCTCGTTGGTCTGATGGGCTTGGGAGATTCAAATAGAGCTCATTTGGAATCCGAGTCCTCAGTGACTTATTTTTCATGACATTAGTTGCACAGAAATGAAAAGCATCTATGAGAGCAACATTGCAGTTTTGTTTTGTGAGTGTTCAGAATCTGGGCTGGCACTGTTAAAATACAGTTTCTTCCTTGGCATAAAGTTGAAAATCAGACTTTTTTGGTCTTAAGTGCAGATAAATTGCTCGGTTTACTCCACCCTCCAGCCAGTCACTGGCACCTCGGTGTAACTGGGGGTCTCAAGCACAACCTCAGGCAGCAGTGATCTAACTCTGGAGCGTGGCACATCTGTCCAGAGCTCCTGAACGTGATGGACCACAAAAGAATTCTTCTTCTTTGGAAGTCTAAACTTCAGTAAGCAGTTAATTTTAAGCGAGCATCACACGGTTAACATCTTATTCACACGGGCTGTGTTTATGTCGTTGGATTTGGCAGGTTCCCCTATGAGCTTGGAAAGAGCTGTGCTGCCAGGCACCCTCCTGGATGCAGAGGCCTCTTCACAGAAGATATTCAGCAGCAGTAAAGGGATTTGTGGATTTGCACGGGGTAAAAAACAGAGGCAGAAATGAGCTGCTGAAGTGGAATCTCCGTCCCGCAGCGGCGGCTCCTGGGCTGCACTCACAGGCTCTGGGCAGCTCCCCACACACAGCAGGGGGCTGGGCATGAAATGGGGACCCCCTGGATCTGGCATCTCCTGGCAGAACTCGTGGAGGAGGCGTGGGAGTCCTGGAGCCTGGTCACAGCACTGCTTTCCATTGTGTTTGCTGCACTACCCTAACTTTAAAGCCTTAAGCAGTCCTCGGAGTAATCTTGCCAGAAGCCTTTTGCAAAAGCTGGGTTTTTTTCTATTTTTCCTTATTATTATTTTTATCATCTGCATACCACAGAGGGCCTGGTGTTCCTGTTTGCAAAAAAATATATATATTTGGTGGTTGACAAACGAGCTTGATGTACTGTGCCTGTTGTACTGCCTTGACACTAATCTCTGCCACTTAGAGAAAATGAGAATAAATCACCTCTCCCCTCTTATCTCCTCCACCCTGAGCTGCGGGTGCAGGGGCAGGAGGCAGGCTCAGGGTTTGCTCCCACCTCACACTGCCTCCCAGTGCTCTTGTGCTGGCTCCTGCCAATTAAATTGGGATTGGGAAGAGGTCAGAGCCTAAATCCGTTTTGGTCGCTGGCTCTGGCTTTCAGGTTTTGAATACACAGGTAGGAGATGACAAAGAAATGCAAAAATACCTGAAACAAAATGGGATTGACTCCAAAGTCTGTCCCTGTAAGTGGGATCTCATTCACTGAGGGCCGTGGAGATGGAGCAGAATAAACCCACTCTTAGTAAGCTGTCGAGCTTCAGAAGTATTAGTTGAAATATGAGTTGAAAGGGGGGCTTTCCATTAAAACTGTCATGTCAGTGAACGTGGAATTCATCCAGATAGTCTGATGGAGCCACGTTGGGGATTGCTTCACAGTCCCTGTTGGGAAGCTGAGCAGCACCTCTCCAGTTCAGAGCCACAAGTGTAGTTGTCAGCTCTCTCAGAAGCTTTGTTCATCCTTAGCCCTGCTATTTTAACTAGCTCTGTTTTTCTTATTTCCCTGTTTTAAAGGCCTGTATTTACAGCAGATGAATATAAAAAGCTTACTGCATAGTCCTGGCATCCAGAAAAATGGTATTTCAGTGCAGGCCACACAAAAGGAGCACGGGCAAACAGTAATGAGGTTGTGATTTGAGGCTTTTGTTAGGTCGGAGTAAGCCGTGGTGAGCTATAGTGAGACTGAGGAGTTCTTCTTCAAAGGGTAAGTGGAGTGTTGCTGTGACAGGTCTCTTGTGGTTAGAGTTTGAATTTTTCTTTATTCAGATTTTGAAAAAAAAAAAAAAAAGTACTTCTGAGTTTATTAAAGATCTCTTTTTTTTCTTTTTTTTCTTTATTATACAATTGCTTCTGGAATTTATGCCAAATTTACATTGCCTGTCAGAAGGGAGAGTGGATCAAGCTCTGTCTTGGGGCTTTCCTGCTGTGTTGGGTAGCTGGAGATCTTACAGATGTCCTAGGCTGCTGTTTAACCAATCAACTGCCAATGCAGGTAATCTGTCAATACCCCTGCTTTCTGATTTAGCCTCTTGCAACTCGAGGGTGGCTTAATGCTGTGTGCTGGGGAGGGATGGGCTCTTGTGCTCTGTTTGCTGAGCTGCCATCTATCAGATAAGTGCTGGTTCCCCAGATGTTGCCTTTGCTGACTGTCCTGTGTTCATTTCACACTCCTAATGGCTGTTCAGAGAGATTTCCTGGGTGTTAAATGATGAAGTGAGGAATTCTCCTCTGAGCTTCAGAGCAAACAGGGCTGGGAGGGAGCTGCGTTGTTTGGCTTGTAACAGAACAAGCTGCTTTGGGGCAGCTGCTCCTTAAACATCCTCTTGGTTTTGTTGTTTGCTCCAACCTTTCTTACCTGCAGCTCTTGCTTTTGACTCTGAAAGAAGAGAAGGAGAAAATCAGTAAGAAAATCAGTCAGATCAGCAGCATCCAAAGTGCTGGGGAGCCACGTGGAGCAAGTCCCTGTTGCATAAGGTTGACACTGCCTTCACCTGCAGGGTCTAACCTGTTTTGTGCTGCAAATTCTTTGTCTTTCTGGGTTTGGTTTTGAGTTAGGGTTTTTTTTGGCAGTGCTTTAGTATTTATCATTCACATTAGGATCCTGAAGTGAAATTTCCATGCAGTTAAATGAAGGTATTTTGAAGTGTTTGTGCACTGAGCAAGGGAATGCATCTTCTCTTTCAGACTGGCACTGCCATTTTTTATGCTGACATGGATGTAATTAGGATTTCACAGTTTGTCTGCTGTAAGCTCAGGAGTCAGAAGATGACAAAATGGAAGGTTTTTTTAACAATTAGAATGTTCCCTATAATGGAGCACACTTTTAACTTTGATATTCTCTATTTTCAAAGTTGAAAGCATTATTTTTGTGTCATTCAGTTATTTTCCTCTGGACTTTATTTGCTTCTAGCACAAAAATACCTTGGCACCTTCATGTGTGCAGCTTCAGTACGTACAGTTAAAATCCATATTCCAGGGGAATTAAATTCTTTGAGGGGTGCTTCATAAAATCCTGGCAGCAGCTGTTGAGTTCATCCTAGCAATGGGCTACTGAAAAGCAAGATGCAGAGCTCTGTTCACACTGCTATCAACTCACCCATCTCAAATAGGAAGGTTTAACATTGTCAGTTTCTGTACAAACCCTGTGATTGATTATGGAAATATTAGTTATTTCCCAGCCTGTTTATATTCCCCTCTCTACCTTTTCCTTCACAGCTGGAATAACACAATATTTTTAGAAATAAACAGAGCAACAGATTATTTAAGGACTCAATATCATTTGGAAGCAGCTTGTCCTTGCTGCTTTGCACTTAGGTAAAAAAAAAATCACATTAACCGGAGCTGCTTCTAAGCACTGTCACAATTTCTATAGATTTAAGTGCTCAAACTGCCAAGCTCAAGAGGGTTGAGAGCCCAGGGAGAGATGAACTAGAATGACTGAAAGTCTGGGTATCTTACAGTGCAAAACACCCCCATTATTTGTAACTGGCTGTGTGTTTTAACAGCTCTCTGTAGCTGTAAAATCTCCTTTATTTAGCTCCAGAGATGATCAACAGTGGATCAGAAATTGATTTTTTAAAATCAATTTTTATGTAT
>VYZU01053119.1:0-44649 GCA_013401355.1 Ceyx cyanopectus | reverse complement strand
CTGCTTATTTTGGCAGCTTTGTCTAATGAGGTTTATTAGCTATTGATTTTCCGTATTCCGATCGTTCGCCTGTTTTCCATTTTAATGTGATTATGGCAAATGAGGAATCAATAAGCCCTGCAGGCTTGGCAGTTCTGAGCAGCTGAGATCCTGCTGCACCCAATTACAGCAGGAAAACTGGGTTTGTGCTTGGATCCAACCCACGCTGGGGCAAACTCACCAGTAACCGGCCCCTTTGTGTCGTTACAGACCCATCGTTTGGAGTATTAGTCATGATGTGGAATTAGTTGGAGCCCGAGTTGGTGCAGCACTTGGGGGGGTCTGGGGAAGACCCTTGGCTCTTGCTGCTCCCTGATGTCCTGTCTCTCTTCCAGGGCATACGCAGAGACGAGCCAGCTGGGCGGCGACGATGAGGGCCGCTTGGAAGGCGACTTGCACAGCAAGGAGCAGAGGTTGTTCTGGCACGAGGATTCCAAGCCCGGGACGCTCGTCTAGACCCCCTGCAGCCCCCACATCCCTACCCTTGCGTGCCTTGCACAAAATGCTGTGACTCTGAGGCAGACCTCGGGTGGAACTTCCAAACTGAAGAGAAGGAAGCAGGATGTTTGGCTGGGAATCAGCAAATTCAGTGTTGAGGGACTGTGGCAAAATGGCAAAGTCTTACCCCGAGTGGTGTTTTCTGGCCGAATTCTGACAGCCTACGTGAGCAAAGGCAAACCACAGTTTTATCTATGACTAGATACAGCACTTGGTTGAAGTATTTATATTTAGCAAGCACTTTTTTGGAAGATGGGAAGGTGTTGAAGGCAAACCTCAGAGAAAAAAAAAAAAGAAATGTGAAAAGGAGACATTTATGGAAAAAACCAGGAATTATAGGAGCACAATTCTGATGTCTTGAAAGAAGAAGAAATGAAAATTTATTCTGCCATAGCTTATGATGACCTGGAAGGACCTTCATAAGCTTATGAAGGATAGATACTGTTTGTATGAGTGAGGCAAAGGGTGATTTAATCAGTATTGGACCATTACTTGAAGGAAGGCTGGATTTTTTTTTTTTAATGGAGGTTTGAATGAGTTTATCCATTTTTGGGGGGTGTTGTTAAGAGTGTTTGTTAGCACCACCAGCAAGTTCTGGAAAGAAAAGAATTTGCTGACACAATATGTCATGTAAAACTATAGGCAGTTGTGGATTTTGGAAACGGAAGCTGTAAACTTTAGTCTCTTTTCCATGATAAAGTGTAAAAAACAAAAACAAAACCCTCCCTTTTAATAACCTTTCCATGGTACAACTTCACTGTGTGGAGGAGTAGGCAAATGTTCACAGTGGCTGAGGAGTGACTCCCGTGTGTCAGGTGATGATGCCACGTTGCTCTGCCACAGTGACCCCAGGCTCCTCAGCAGCTCCAGTGATCATACAGCGAAGGCTCTGATGGGTAACGGCCAGTATTTTAAGGTGGACACAAACACAGAACAGCCAAGTGGGTGCCTTAAAATCATTGAGGGGCATTAGGATTGTACCACAAGTCAGCTGAACTGCCGGGTGCGTTGCAGAGTCACTAAGTGATGGAGCAGCCTTTTCATAAAGCTCTTTGTGGAGGAAAAAAAAACAAACCCAATTTGACTGCAGTCTTGATCTAAGAGGGATAAACCTACCTCATGTCATCCATCTGTAGGAGCCAACTGGCATGGGTTATTCTTGTGTGCATATGGTAAAATCTCTCATTTCTCAGCTGTACTGGGCTTCAGGTTTCCACAAATGGTGCTCGTTCGTTGTTTTATGTTTCTTTTTTTTTTTGTTTCTTTTATACAAAGGATTAGTTACTCCTTGTTCATATTGTGAATAGAAAAGTTTCTGATAAACTTTTTGGACCTTTTTTACCAATATTCCAGAGCATGTAATATATACAGAAGGACACACTTGTTAAGCTGGTACTTAGTCGTTTGTATTATTAGAGTCGCGATTTGAAATTAAACGAACAAAAAAAAAAAAAAAAAAAACCAGAATAAAAAATAACTTATTTCCTTGGTTTTGCATATTTGTATAGCCTTCTAGAAATGCGAAAGCTCTTTTTGCTTATTCTTTTACTACTTCTGAATTTTTTAGACCTATTATTTTGTATAGGTCAATAAACTGAAAAGTGTGCTACCGAAACCACTTTGGCATTCCTCCTGTTTCTACTCGAGTGCTTGGGAAAGTGCAGTGTGTGTTATTTCAGGGCTGTAAAGTTAAGAGTGTAAATCATCATGGGCTGATTTCTTTTGGCCTGCAGTGTTAGGGTCAGAGGGTCAGTGGCTGAGGGAATCTTGGCCTGAGGCTGTTCAGACCCTCCCAAAACAGGTCTGAATTTCTGAGGATGGAAGGAGAGGCAGGAGTGCTGCTTGATGGCTTTGTGAGGCCTCTCCAGCACAGCTTCCTGGAGAGAGCTGAGCTGGGCTCATTCAGCCTCCACCATGGGAAGGTCACTGTCCCAGGATCTGTTGCCCAGCCTCAGCCTCGCAGTGATACACAGAGGTGGCCTCATGGTTCTGGAAAGACTTCTTGCTCTCGTCTAACCTTGCACCTAAAAGTTGCTGCAGCCTTTTCCTTTTGGAGCGTGGCTCTTGAGGTTTGTGGTGTTCAACTGCTGGCTTCTTTTTGAAGTTTGTGCCCTCTCAGGTGCCTACCTTTCTGGAAGAGCAACTTGGCTTCTGGATGTACAACTGCTTTTGCACTCTGGTCACCAAGCAGTTGAGGCCATTCATGCTCCCTCTCTTCAGTTACTTGTCATTTCCTACTTTTTGGGGCATCCATAAGCTTCACCACCACCAAATTATATGCTTATTTCTAGGTTGCTGGTGAAAACAGGTAAGAACTTGCAGATGTGCCCACTAAAAATACCCCCATATCCTGATACTTTTCTATTTTTCCAAGGTTTTTTTTGAGTTTTATCCGTTGGCAAGTTCTTTGTTCATTGACTTGTGCTCACTGCTGTTTTGAGCAGGGAGCTGAGCAGTACAAAGTCCAATGCTTTACCCAGAGCCAATGGTAGTGGTGCAGGCTGGCAGCTATTTATCAGCACTCTCAAAGCTTTTCATTTGAAAAAGGAAACGAGGTGTGTAACAAGGTCTGTGCCCCATTTAAGCATTGTTTGCATTTGTGTATTTGAATGCTGTAGCCACCAAGTTTTGTATTGGCTTTTCCATTAATGGTCAGGATTTAGCTCAGTCTGACACATCTGTGTTGGCACGATGCTGCCACTCTGCCTGGCCTTCTGACTCACTCAGGAGCAGGACAATTTGGGATGATGATGTTGAAAAGATGGGAATTGAAGGTGGGTTTGGGTTGAGGATTATTTCCTCTGTCTGGGGATATTGGGCATAAAACCTTCAGAGCCTTTATGCAGTTTCCAGTAAGCAAGAGCTCAGCTGCGGAGGAGCTGGAAACTGAAGAACAGTAGCATACCCCGTGATGAACAACTTCCCTGTGAGGGTGATGGAGTCTGGAACAGGCTGCCCAGAGAGACTGTTGAATCTTCTTCTCTAGGGACTTTCAAAACCCACCTGGATCTGTTTCTGTTCAACGTGACCCTGCTCTGGCAGGGGGTTGAACTCGATGATCTCCAGAGGTCCTTTCCAACCCCTACCGTTCTGTGATTCTATGTGGCGTTCTCCCCATGCCTGGCCCTGTGAGATCCGTGCTCTCAAAAATTTCCTGGAAGGATGGGAATACAGAGTGATGAAGGAGGAGAGAATTAAGATCCAACTTGGCTTTCTTGTTGCCTGAGGCAGGTAGCAAAGGGCTGGGATTGGCTTTGAGTGGCATGGGAAAGGAGAGGGAGGGTACAACATGCCCGTGGGAGCTGGTGATGCTGCCCAGCTTATACAACACCCCAATTTAGTCAGTGTCTCCCCCAGGACCCTTTGCCTTTTGCAGACATCCAGTTTATGCTGCTGCCCTGCATATCTGGAGTGATGCTTTGATGTGTGTGTGACTGTGCACAAGAGACTAGGTCTGCATACTGCAGCTGAAGAGATAATAAATATGTGTATTATTACATTCGTTTCACAGCTGAAATACCAAATACCTGTGCTCTGATTGGATTCCTATCTCTTCTGCGTTTTCTGCTGCTCAACTCCAGCCCTTCCTCACCAGGATCACTGAGGCCATCTGGTGACTGACCAGCAGAATGGAAGAGTCTCCCTGCTTCTCATACACTTCTGAAACCCTTCCTGCCCATTTCAGTTTGAAGAATTATTTTGAAGTTCTCATTGAGTCTGACCTAGAACTAAGCCAAGAGGTGAACAGTGTGAAATGCCGACGTAAAACACCCACAGACCACCCAGGTTCGATTTTCATAGTGGCACAAACATCTCTCTCTTTGGAAGGCAGAACCTGCTGCAGACCAGATGAGTGTGGAGGGGAATGGGAACCCTCATCCATGGAATGGAGCATTTCTGAGTGCTTTCTAGTTGATGGAGGAAGAAAACCCAATCCTTGCCAGGAATCCTTAAAAAGATATTAGGGCACTGTGCTAAAATAAGCTATGCCTGATGTTTTTAACTGCTGCCTGCTTTTTCTCAGCTATTTTGAACAGGAATGTTTGGAGATGTGGGAGGACAAACTCCCGTGGGAGCTGCCACAAGCTCCGCAGGAGGCCAGCGTCTGAGGCTCGTCCAGCAAAGGGACCAGCAGCCCCCTCCTGCAGCACATGCAAAGCTTAAAAGAGCGTATTTGTGAAAGTAGTTGGCCAAGGTGGCTGAACCTATGAGGAGAGACTTGCAAGATTCTACTCGCTTTTCATTTCTAATCTTGGTCTTGTTGAGCTTAAAAGGTGAGCGAGGTTGCAGCAACACAATGTACCCAGCAAGTCCTGGGGTGGGGGGGTGAGAAACTTCCACCGAGGCGCTGAAATGTTTGTAGGAAATCCCAGAGAGGCTGAAGTTTTGCGCCATCTCCTGGGCTTGGAGGGTTAGTGCAGGAGAGCAGCTGCAGGTGGCTTCCGAGCCTGGAGAGAAGCTCCCCATCAATGTGCTTGCCTGGCACTTTCTGGGTAAGTTAACACTTTTAAGAAGATTTCTGCTTTCTACTCTATTCTTTGATCTCCTTTGTGCTTTTCTGTCATGCTTAATATAATTTCTAAGGTAGAAAGCTGAGAGTTTTGGCCATAGTGGGGCTTCATACAACTATTGAAGTCTTTCAACTCAAGGAGAAGCGAACTTTTAATTGTATTTATTTTATTTAATGGTTATTAATTGAAGTAATTTTTTTTTTCCCTAGAGATTTTGTACTAGTGGAAAAACTTGCTGTCCTTAGGGAAATTTATCTTGTTGGTAACAGAAACTTCCTTCAAATGACTTTTGTCACTTTTTGCAGCTGTTTGAGATAAATACGGTGGGAATTATTTATTTTTTTTAAACTTTATTTTGCAAATGTGCAAAGACATAAATATTTCTGTTTGCTTTTTCTCATTGCACTATGATGGGCAGCGTGTCTCTCCCTGCAACATCCTCATTTTTTGCCCTTGTTCTTCTCATGCTGAAAGCACTTGTTTGCTGGCCACTGACCACCCAGCATTGCTCCTCCAATCAGTTGGGAATAATCCTGCTTTCCAATCAAGTGAAGTGAACGTCATGCTGTTTGTGTAGAGCAGGGGAAGGGAACCTACAGCTGTAACCTGGGAGCAGCCTGCATTTCACCCCCTTACTTCAGCCTTCCTTCCAAATTCCTTCAGCATTTGGATCTATGTGATGTAGGTGACTCTGCATAGGTGAGTGTTTCACTCAGCAGTAAAATAACTGGACCATTCATCCGTGATGTTGCTGGGGGAAGAGATGGGGCTGCATGTGGAGTCTATTTGTGTTTTCTGATATAGACTTGGAATGGTGGACGTTGCAGTGGCTGATGGTTCCAGTAATGGTCCTTGCCCACCCCGATGCATGCTTGGGGCTTTGGAAACTCTGATTGCTCTCTAAGTCTGACCTCTGGGTTGATCCCACCATGGGCCTGGACAGAGGAAGAAGAGGCAACAGTACATTTGCTGTATTGTCATCCACTGTCTTTCCCTCCTGTTGAGGGCTCCCCTCCACCTGCCCTGGCCTGTCAGAAATTGGCCAAGAGCCCCTGTGTTCCAGGACAGTGTGTCCTCAATGCCTGGATGAGCTTTCTCTGCTTCCCAGCGTCACTGTGTTGCCCACGCCCCCAGGGGTAAGGGCAGTGACACCCTCTCTGATCCACATCCCCCGACTTGTATGGCACAACCTTCTCTTTCCCCTCATAGCTGTTACATGCAGGTTCAGGACCACCACATGGATCATCTCCCAGGGCAGGACTTATAATCACTTACCCCATGCTCTGACCCAGTATGTCAAACCTGATGTGATGCTTCTTCCTTGGTAGAAGGAATGATGTGAGTTTTAATCAGTGCTGGTAGCCCAGGAAGACACAGGACACAAATAGTATGGCCTTCATGAAATAGAAGCAAGACCTTTAACCAAGAAGAAGCTCCATGCCATCCATCCAACTTCATTATCCATGACTGTCTCTCATGAAGGGAATCATCATAAATCCTTCAGCAAGTCCTTGACTGCAGAGTGATATGCTCTGTCTCCCAGGGCACCTCCTGCCTGTCTCAAGCACAGCAGGCATGAATCTCAATTTATATTTAATCATTAGGGTGTCATCGAAGAGCTGCAGATGGAGAAGAGTTTGCAGCCAGCCAGGGTTCAGCTGGAGTAACTCTAGAAGAAACTCTTCCACCTGTTCCTGGGTTGGGGTTAGGGAAGGACATGCCCTGTGTGTACATAACAAAGCTGCTGGTGGCCTTGCCAGCATCATTGCCCATGGGCATGTTTAGTGGCAAGATGAACAGAAGGTGTGGGGCTGGATGCTATAGAAGAAAGATCCACCCTATGCTTAGTGCAAGGGGTGACATTGTTTCCTAGAACAACTGCATTTTTTATCTGATCTGGCTTGTGCTGCAGTCAAGGCTGGTGGCTGTTGCTCCTCAAAGGGTCCTCAGTTGTGTTACTACAGTTCTGATTTTATACTGTTGCCATGCAGCCTTCAGAGCACATCTATAAATCTGGCTGAAACAGGGAGAGAATCTTTTTCAGCTTAATTCTAGACAGTGGTTTTAGTGTGAGGCTTTAGCTGCTCCTAAGGCTCTGCTGTGCAAACCCAGAATGTGGATAAAGTGTAAGAGTAAAGGGAGAGTTAATAATAAATAATATAATTGCACATGTTGCCATGGGTAGGTTTTTAAGCAGACTGCAGAGAGAACAGGTCTTCTCTGAGGGTCCAAGCTTGCATTTCTGGTGTAAAGTATTGAATCTCTAAGCCTGGGAATAATATGCCCTCAGTTAGTAACAATAAATATTTGGGTAAGTGCCCTGTGTTATGCCCCCAGGCGATGGTGATTCAGTGCTGCATCTGCCTGCCTTGTGCTCTGAGCAAGCTGTGGCCATCAGATAGGAGCCAGTTCTGCTCCCGGTCTTCATCTCTGGGCAGTTCCTGGCACAGAGGGTTGGTGTCCCCCTTCGATAGCCATAGCCAGCCTCAGCTTTGTCCCAAACCAGGTGAAGCCACATATGGGCAGCTCAGGGTGCCTCTTGGATGAAAAGTCCCAAGCAGAGCTGTAGCTCAGTTGCTGATGTCAGGGTTAGATATTTAACCTCCCATAAAATAAAAGAATTGCTCACAGTCTTTTGCAGGTGTTTTCATTGGCCACAGGCAGGTTTTCATCTGTGTGGCAGCCGCTCGTGCTGTGCTTTTGGAAGTTGAGGCAATGAACCATCACCCAGGGATGAAAATGTTCAGATATCTAGAAGTTCTTTCCCTAAGCCATGTAAGTCTCATGAGCTGGGAAAGTAAAATACCAAGTTAACAGAGACATAATTGGTGCTGAGTGCTGCAGTGTTTTGCCTGTGACCATGCTACAAATGATACCTGGGAGTAGAAACTCCTTGTAGCCACAGACCTGCTGCTTTGTAAATGAGCATGATGCAGAGCCCCCTGACTATGCTGCCTTTGATGCTCAAGACACTGTAAAACATGGTCAGTAAAAAAGACCATATATATATATATATATATAATATATATTAGGGTGGAGGGTGTGTGAGGTGTAGTGTTGTTCATTGGCAGGCGAGCAGAGAAACTAGGATTTTGAGGGTGACATGTTGAACGTGTTTTGTGTCTGAATGAGGCAAAAGTTTGCCCTGGGTCAGCCCAGACCCCCCAGCACCAGCTCAGTTGTGTTTGGTGTCATCCCCCAAAATATCACTGTCAACATTCATATGTGGAGCTGTCTCCTGTCCCAGAATCTTGAGGGTTTGATTTTCTTTTTCAAATGGTTTGAAACAATTGAAATGGTTTAGAAATCAATCAGCTAATTATTTAACCCTTCTTGAGGCAAAGCAAGACATACTCACCAGATTCACCTGTGCTTTTCCCTGTGGGATTGCTTTGGATGTGCCAGTGGCAGGGAATCAGTACCCTTCATCAGGATGAAATGTTCTCTCCTTAATTTCTGCCCTGACTAAAGCTCTCTCCATGCTCTCCCCTTCCCCCAAAGCTTTTCTTTTTGCTGTAACAAGGAATGGGCATGATGACAGAGGTAGTTTCCTACTGCATGGGGAGGACCCAGTGTAGCTGTTCTCAGGCTTCTCTGAAAATAAATATTATTTAAAAAAAAAATAAATCACTATGTTCTTTTTCTGGGGCTAAATTAGAGGGATACAGTTCCCACTAAAACAGAAGGTGCAGCTCTGAGTGCTCCTCTTGGAGCTGAAGGTGGTGAGATGCAGTGATTCAGGGCAGGGCTCAGGGCTTGTGTCCCCTGTCCCCACACCTGCTGCTTCACACCAGTTTTGGCTTTACAGCTCCCTGTCAAGCAACTTGGGCAAGTGCTTTGAAAGTCATCCATCCTCACTTTATTTAAGCACCAAACTTAATCTGCTATATTTATATCTCTAACACTTTGTAGGTGTGGTTTGTTTGGTTTTTTTTCCCCCAAGCTGATCCCTGGTGTTTTTCCCACAGGGTGTCTCTCTATGACTGCTCTCGTCACTGAGTGGCTGTTATTGTTAAGATCCCATCATCTGACCCTTTCTAAATCCCCATATTGCCTTACAGACATGCTTGGTGTATGCTTCTCATTGTCAATTTTAGACTGCCCCATCAAGCCTACGAGTGATGCAAGGTTATGTTACATTGGCACATTCTCTGTCTCGTTCCAGTTAATGCCTTGGCACTTGGAAATGCCACGGATTGGTAATAAAGGGAAATAATTGTGTGGGGTTTATGAGCAAAAAAAAAAAAAAAGCAAGCCAGCATTATAGAAATGGCTCTCAATTTGGCATCAGCATGTGTCCCATCAATTACCTTAAAGAAACATGTTTTGGGCACTTGAAGAGTGGTTTTGATGGGCTGCTTTGCATCAAATGGTGATGCAGGGGTTGGCCTCTCTCAATATTTGAGTTAAAGACTTGTCAACTCTTTTGCTTTCAGGAGACATGGGTTGGAAGTTTTGAAGAACACGCACGAATGTTCAAAACACTCCTGCAGGAGAACCTGTTGGGTTGCATGTGAGAGGTCACCCATATGCCTTAGAGACAGTAAGTACTGAGTTATTCATTACCCAAGGGCAGACCTTCTAACACTTTGCTCCTGAAAGGGCTTTTACTTAACACGTTAGGTACTTACTTAGCATGAATGTTGTCTTCTGCTTGTGCTGAGTGTAGCTGCTGGCACAGCTCTCTGCCTTTTGGTAACAACACCTTGTGCAGTGCCTTATTAGTCTGGGGATTCCTGAGCAAGTGTCAAATTGGTGTGAAAATAGCAAGTGCTACTGGTGGAAGTGGCTTTCCTGTCTTAATGGAGGTTGAAGAATGAGTGGTTCTTTTGGAAAGCTCCAAGGGGAATGCTCCAGAAGTGTTATTGGGAAGAAGATGGGAGTTTTAGGTTGAGAAAGACATAGATTGGGCCGTGAGTGTGTCCCCAGCCTGTAGAGTGTCACTTGTTGCCTTAACGTGTCGTTTCCAGTGCATCAAAACACTAAGTAACTTGTTAGAAAAGGAAGTGGATCCTGAACTCGAGGCAATTTATGGAGGAGCCCTAAAGTAGGCAAAATGTGATACCCACCTTGGAAATCTGTGAGATTAGCACCCGTGTCACCAGGAGAGGTGTCACTGGGCAACCCATCACTCTGCATCTGTGGAGAAGGCATCGCTCCCAGAAGTATAGTGTTTCCTCATCATGGTACCAACAAGTGATATATCTCTACTTAGAAGAAAAATTGCTTTTCAAATACCTGATAGTGTTCTCAGTATCCCTGTTTTCCTTCTTGAGAGGACTTCATGGGTTTGACCCTACTTAACTTAGCAGGTCTGACAAGACCATGGCCCAAGATGGCCTGGATGAAGATCATGGAAATACAAGAAGGTGGCCAGGAGCTTTATTTACAGTCAAGAAATTAACAAGTGATAAGTAACCACTGAATAGGCAGCTTCTGTGGCCCAAACAGCATCGTTTGGAAGAGTAGCATACCAGCTAAGGAAGAGCATTGATTTATTTGATAACATCAGGAAACCATTTATGGGCTCTATTATGGACAGCAATCGCTGGGGGTTACAAACTACTAGACCAGATTGATGTGTGGGTCTGCTGTTGTGCTTGCTCCTGCATAATATAAAATAAGGATGTGCCTTGAAATGCCAAAGAGGCCAAAGGAGCCATTATGTTCTTGGCTTTGGGGTTTTGTGACTTTTTCCTTCACTGCCTTATCAGGGTCTTATTTTTTTTGCCCTCTTCCCTGCTGTGTAACAGCATTAATTAAATGAGGGCCTTTGGATAGTGGCTTTTTCATAGAGGTCAACAGGACTTTGAACATCACATTTCTCATTACAAAACACATCAAAGAGAGCCCATCATCATGCAGAGACTATTTTGCTGCTGGCAGGCTCCAGTAGAGCACGGTTGAGACCATAACAAGAAATATGGCTTAAAAATGGGTTGTTTGGTTTCCCAGCCTCTCCTCTGGAGTTGCATTCCCATGAAAGACATGTTTGCATTTTCAAGATGATGATTTGATTCTGTAACCCCTGCAAGGAATGCTTGAAATTATGGGAGGAAATCTTCCTAATCCAATGAACAATCCAAACTGGGGCATACAGAAATTGCACTGTAGAGGAGAAATTACCAACCCACACTACTCTGCTTTTACAACATAGCCATGAGCACAGTGGTGTTGGAGAAATGTTTTTTTGGATTGTTGTGTGAATTTAGAAGCCTGTAAAAATATTCTAAACAAAGAAGAAAGTGCTTCTTAACTGGAACGAACACAGTGAAAAAAAGTATTTCAGGTAATCTTCTCTAGTCACACCAGTTCTACAAATATTGGCAAAGTAAATCTTTGTAGTTGCTTATCAATTCTGTAAAAAAAAATAAATAGGGAAAAAGTAGAAAAAGGATGAACCTGAGATAAAATGTCAGCCAAGATGTGTTGACAGTGCAAATAATGTCTGTGATGGAGACAGGCCAGTGAAGAAACAGGGCATTGGCACTGTCAGAGCAGACTGACTGGATGGGAGCAGGGTGTGGATGTGCTGTGGAAAAATGCTCCCTATGGGACCACTCATGCTAATTCAAAGGGCTGGTGCCCATGCCCTCATGGAGACAAGGTGTGTCTTGTACCAACTGTTCACCTTCCTTTTTCCATCTTGGAGGATTTTACTTTAACCAGGAGTTGGTGTTTAGGAAAGCTCATCAACTGTGTGATGGCTACGCTCCCACCAAAACCCCCTGCAGTATTGAGTCAGGCTTTAGACCTGGCTTAAAGGTGCTGAAGAGCCTGAAGTTCCCAGCCCTTTTGAGATATCTGAGATGCTACAGATACAGATCCTTCCCTTGGTGCAGAATTTCACCAGCACACTTCACAGGTACCTCTGCCCACCTACAGTGGTTCAAGGGTGGGGTGAAGTTCTGAAAAGCTCAGAGCCCTATGACTCCTCTAGCAAATGGCCTTCTCCCGCCTTCCTCAATGGGGGATGCACCAGCTGCACTGAAATGTCAGAAGGGTTTGCACAGCTGACAGGTTGCTGAAAATGGAGCATGGCAGCATCACCATAAATTCTCTTTATGCAGCCAAGTGCAGCTTAATATAGACTTAGCTGCCTGGTCTGCCTCCCGCACTGAGACCGAGAGCTGCCCCAGCTCATGACCGAAACATGAAGTTGGTGATTTAGCTGAATGAACTGTTGCTGGTGAGGGCAGAGAAAACAAAATCTTTATAATTTATCTGTCTCTTTAGGTTTAAAAAGTAATAGAGGGAAGGGAGAAGAACAAACATGTCTGAATACAGCCAAAACTCCGATGAAGAAGTGCCTCCCGAGGACATCGATGAAGATGAAATCCTGGCAAACCTGTCCCCTGAGGAGCTGAAGGAGCTGCAGTCTGAGATGGAAGTCATGGCTCCAGACCCTGAAGTTCCAACTGGGATGATACAAAGGGATCAGACAGAGAAACCCCCCACGGGGAGCTTTGACCACCGGTCCCTGGTTGACTACCTGTACTGGCAGAAGGCTTCCAGACGCATGCTCGAGGATGAGAGAGTTCCTGTCACCCTCTTGCCCTCTGAGGTAATAAGCAAAAAAAATCACAAATATTAATTATGCATCTGCTGTGGGAGTTGTTTTATAGCTCTAATACCTTATCCTGCCTCTGCTTCTGTCCCTTGTGCAAGGTACAGTATAAACAAATTTCAGTTCATCCTAAAAGCCTCAGCCATGTCAGGATCCAGCTTGGACTGACATCAGGGTTAGTAGTTTTTTAATTGGTTTTTTTTTCCTGAAGATTTACTTAAGCTTTTTAATGTAAGAAAAAAATAATAATTCTCTTTCAGTAAATCAAGTGACTGAGAAATTACCATCAAATCAGTTTGGAGGATGTAACTTCAATTTGTTTGACTTTGCTTACGGGACAACACCATATTGCTTTTCTGTAGAAGACTACATTAATCATATATATTAAACTAATTAATTGACAGAATTGAATGTCATACTGGACAAAACCTCAAAGCAGTGTATTTTAACAATGTGAAATATTCACTAATGACCAAGCATGCAAACTCTATTAACTAGTCCAACCCTTTCCAATATAGAATTTAAATTTATTCTACTACCTCTCTGACTTTGAAATAAAGTTAAGGTCACACATAGATATTTTTCAGGGTGAGGTCCATACTTAAAAATACGTTAATAGAATAGAAACTTTGCTAGATGAAACACATCCATACCTGAACCTAATTAAGCTTCAGGTAATTGATATTTATTTTTTTTAAAACACTAGTGGGTTTGCTAATACACAACAGCACAGTACATCACAGTCTTCCCAGGATACGTTTCATGGGCTGCCTCTGGAAAGAGAGGAAAACTGTTTTGGTTTTTTTTTCTTTCCTCAAAGAAACAATAATTTTTTAACATTTCTGAGGTTAAACCTGGAATTTGAGTGTAGAGCTGCCTGCTGCATTCACAGCTGCTCAAGTGATCCCCATACTTAGCCTGTCCACTACCACAGCAAATAGGAACCACAGCCCTGAGGGCAGAAATGACATTGTGACCATTTTGTCTGACTTTTGATGATGTAAAACCCACAACACTGCCCTGCCTGAACTAGTGCAAATCTTTTAGGACATTATCTTGATCTTTACTTACACTTTATTGGCATTTCTCAGCGATGGAGGATTCACTTGCAAAAAGATGTTTGAAAAAAAAAATATTAAAATATCCTAGCTGGGAGGGTCTCTGAAGCTGGTGGAAGTTTGCAGCTCATTTTATTTTGACGCTAGAAGCCCTGCTGCTTTGCCAGAGCTGTGTGCAGACTCCAGCTTCCCATCTCTGGGCTCATAACTGAGTTTATGTTCTGCTTGATCTTCAGTGATGTGCTTCCTTAGCTGCAATGGTAAGGCAGGTACCACGCATCCTTGTTGTCTTATGTGCTGGCTGCTTCTGCTGTTATGATGTGCCCTCTTCATGCCTCCTGGGGCTGAGCAAACAGCCCGTGAGTAACACTGGTTTCCAGTGGTTTGTGGCATAGGAAAGAAACATCTCTTGTCAAGGAAATGGTAAAATTACATAAAATCCAGAAAGATAATTTGGAGCAGAGACTCTTAATCCTCAGAAGGGTTCAATGACCATCTTAACATACCATTAAATACATTTGTCAGGATGTAATTTAATAGGCAAAAGTGCAAAACTGTTTTGCAGCCACTTCAAGAGCAATCACTCCTGTGTTCCCAAGCAAGTTGGCACATCCCCGACTTGCAGGCAATGACACTTTTAAAGATGATTGTAATGCACAGGCACAGAGGTATCTAAATCCAGCCGATATGTGTTTGAGCAGAAAGTTAATGTAACAAAACTGTGTTCAATTATTTCAGCTGTGAGGTTTTGTCTTCCTCAGAGAAGTGCTGCAGAGGAGATGGAAGGAAAGGCCGGCGGCAGCGGTGAGGTGGCCAGCGGGAGGGTGCCAGGAGCAGAGGGAAAAGAGAGGCATTACCAAAACGAGCATTTGTCCAACTCAGGAACACGGTTTGGGCAGATAAAGAAAGATGGAAGTGAAAAGGAGAGAGAGGAGGAGGATGAGAAAGAAGAAGCAGAAGAGGAAGATGATGAAGAGGAGAATGATGAAGAGGAGGAGGAGGAAAATGAAGATGAGACTGAAGTGGAAACAAAGGAGACTTACAATAATGAGAACCATCACAGTGACCAGACAAGTAAGAAACCAGTCACAGAATCAGGAGAAATCACAGAAAAGCCAAATGAAAATGAAAAGAAAATATCAAAATTAAACATCCCTAAAAAGCTAGCGCTGGATACCAGCTTCATGAAGCTGAGCGCCAGGCCGTCAGGAAATCAAACCAATTTAGAAGAGAGTTTGGAGAAAGTCCGCAAAAACAACCCAGAGGTGAAAGAGCTCAACTTGAACAACATTGAAAACATCCCCAAGGAGATGCTGATAGACTTTGTCAACGCCATGAAAAAGAACAAGAACATAAAAACGTTCAGCTTGGCCAACGTGGGGGCCGACGACAACGTGGCCTTTGCACTGGCCACCATGCTGAGGGAGAACAGGAGCATCACCACACTGAACATCGATTCCAACTTCATCTCGGGCAAAGGGATTGTTGCTATCATGAGGTGCCTGCAGTACAACGAGACGCTGACGGAACTCCGCTTTCACAACCAGAGGAGCATGCTGGGCCACCAGGCAGAAATGGAGATTGCCAGGCTGCTGAAAGCCAACGCCACCCTTCTTAAAATGGGGTATCACTTCGAACTGCCAGGGCCCAGGATGGTGGTGACCAACCTGCTCAGCAGAAACCTGGACAAGCAGAGGCAGAAGAGGCAAGAAGAGCAAAGGCAACAGCAAATGAAGGAGCAGAGAGAGTTGATAGCAATGCTGGAAAATGGACTTGGGTTGCCTCCTGGGATGTGGGAAATGCTGGGGGGGCCGCTGCCCCAGCCGAGAGTGCACGAACCCCCTCAGGCCCCAAAACCACCCATCCCCACGGCTGCGTCCCTGAGCAAAAGGCAGGAGAACTCAAGGCAGCAGCGGGCACCTGAGGAGTCATGCAGGGAGAAGCCCAACAACTTTAGGGTGGTGAAGCTGAAGAAGATTCAACGCAAACCTGCCGTGCCGGAGTACGTGGAACCCGCCGAGAAAACCAACCTCAAAGACGTCATCAAAACCCTGAAACCAGTCCCTAGGAGAAGGCCACCTCCTCTGGTTGAAATCACCCCGAGAGATCAGCTGCTGAATGACATTCGCCAGAGCAACGTCGCGTATCTTAAACCAGTAAGTGCTGAGGGGAGGAGTCGGGCCTGCCTGGCGCGCTGTCGCTGGAAGCACTCGCTGGTTGGTGGGGTTTGCTGTGGCATCGTTTTCTATCCTGCTACAGTTCCTGGGGTGCAGGGAGGTGTTTCTCCTGGCAGCATTCAGGTCTGGCTCTCAAGAGAATTGTAATCATCCCTCCCTGAAGCCATGCTGGTGAAAGAAGGGGGCTGTGCTCAGGAGAACCCACAGGACTTGCCGTTAGCGTGCTGGGAATGGCGGATTTTTTGGGCTAGGCAAATGGTGTCATGTTTGTTTTAGGAGAATAACAGGTATTATTTCTCATATTAGTCTGACTTCGGTCTCCTGTAAAAATGGGGGTTTGTTTGGCTGTGTTTTCCTTTAGCTCTTGCTTTACAGGAGAAAGCACCTTTGTTTGGCCCCTTTGGTAAAGGGTGAACTGAAACACTGGCAGCAAAATAGTTCACCCAAGGTCACTTAAAGGAACTGGGTTTCCAGTAACACACTGGTCACAATCCCCTGCTCCTGTGGTGGGTGCCCAGGCCCCTGGGGTGGGTAACCTTGGTCCTTCAGCACTGCCCCAAACCCAGAAGGCCAAGGCTGTGGCAAACAAGGATGGTCTGCAGTACAGCCATGGTACCTACACCAGCCTGCCTGGTTTAAATGACATTAAAAGCTTAAGTCTGAACAGTAAGACTCAAACTGTGGTAACAGCAATAACTGCCTCTTGGTGATGCTCTTACTTGGCTACCAAAGTCATGAGCCACACTACTCAAAATGTTGGCCACTAGATTGAACCTATTGCTTTCCTGGAATGTTGTATCTCTTTGTGTTGTACCATTATTCAAGGAAAGCTGCCTGATTTATTTGTAGCTGGTGATGTTGATGCATCTGTGTTGCTAAGGCTAGAGGAAGAGGCCAGAAAATCCTTTGCACTTAAAAAAGGTCAAATAGTGCTTTGTAACATATTTTGTTTAATATTGTCTTTTTAGTATAGCTGGCCACATTTGGCTTTCATTTATACCTGTGCAGAAATAATGATTCAGTAATTTCAGAGAGAGTCGCCTGTCCTGAGATTTTTTGGCAGGGGCAGGTCCCCCAGTGACCTCTGACCCTGGTCAAGGTTTATTGTGACCATTTTGTCCCTAAGTCAAATTTTGAGGTTGTGGATTTCTGCTGGCCAGTCCAACTTGGCTGCAGAAAGGGCCTCTCCTTGGCATTCCTGGCCTTTCTAGATCCCAGTCTATGTTTTGCTTTATAGTGCCATGTCTAAAATGACAAGACCTGGTCTCAAGAAAGTCACAGTTTATCTGTAAACACCAATATGTGCTTGTGATGGCAGCTTGGTCTGTCACTGCCACGGGATCTGCTGCATCTCCTCCTCTTGGGAAGATGGGGGAGGATGGTGCTGGTGCTCTGCTGGGCACAGCACCCATTTTGGACTTCAACGATTAAGAAATCTGGGTGCTTCCAGTGAATCCCAGTCAGTCCTCCCCAGTTCCTTGGGAGGTTTTTGTAAATGAGGGCTGGAGATCAATTCATGGTCCATGTTAGATGGGCCAGGTAACAATTGCTATTGCATTCCACAGAAAGGTAAAGCAATGGACACCTCTTGGGGTTTTGGAGTTGGGGTGTTTTGGGATGTTTTCTTTTGGTTTTATCCTGTCATAGAGCCAAAGGGCTCAGATTTAGGGCATTAGGATGTTTTTCTCACCTGCCTGTGTGATCTTGGGAACTCCTTATTTGCCTCGAGATCCTCAGCTTCATCTCAGGTTCAGGGTTTTACTGCTTGAGTCAAGCTGGGTGTTGCTCTCCTAGTGGTGGAATTCACCACTTGCAACTTGATTTTTCTGGGCATTAAGTACCACAAATAGCAAGTGAGGAATTACAAATAAAATACATTCCCAGCCAGAGCTCCATGGAGCTCTCAGCTGTTGTTTTTTTGGTTTTGCTTTTGTTTTATCTTTTTACAGCTTCTGAAGGTTTGTATTAAATAAACTGGTTTGGGAAACAAGACTGAGAATTTTCCTTCTCCTGACACTTACTGTCCTTGTCCAGGTGCCGTTGCCAAAGCAGCTGGAGTGAGAGACCAGACTGACCTGAAGAAAACAATTTGGAATAAAGACTCTTCAAGTTTTGCTTACAACTGTTTCAGCAGATGTTTTCTGCAGCCCCCAGGTGGTATATATGACTCTTTGGGAACAAAGCTTGCAGTACACACTCCTGTAAGTGTGGTGAAAATGGCTGGCATGGGAAAAGTCAGTGCTAAGCGTTTCCATCAGGTATCAAACAATCCCAGTGCCATCTGTCTGCCAAGTGGATATGAGGCTTCAGTTTGTTGTGGGAGTATTTTCTCAGAGGCATCAATAACCTCGTCTTTCTAGTTTGTCAGCAAACTATTTTGCTTCCACATTGTCCTTCTGCTGCCAGATTCTGCAGGAACATGCTGTGCTTTATCTTATCTTTCTCTTCTCACACATGCTCCTTTATTATTCTCTTGTCCGTGAGAAATGTATTTGGTTTCCATGTATACATCTTTATTTTTTAGGCTAAGGAAACAGAAATGAAATAAAGCTCTCTCCTCAACATGTGTGCAGCACTTCCATGGCTAATAAGATGCTCACGGAACAGAACAAGTGCTCTGGTACATGGACAACCTCAGCTGCATGGTTTCAAGCTCTGTTTCAGAACACAGTCTAGTTGGTATTGTATCTGATGAGCATATGAAGAATGATGCCATGCTCTGCCTTGAGAGATGTAATCTTCATCCTCAGTGTTTCACCTCTGTCCATGATGTATTCCTTAATGGCAGCCAGCTTGGAGTGCATCAACATGCCATTTCAGGTCTCCACACCACTCTTACTTGGCAGGAGGATGCACTTTATCCCCCCTCTCTATATCACCACTCCTAGCATGGGGTGTGAATAGCATGTCCCAGCCCTAGCAGGGCTGGATGGGATGGGGTTAAACCTGCATATACACAACTTGGCGTTTCCTTTGTATTTTTGTGACATTTTTTTCTTCTCCCTTCTCTTAATCTCTTTTTTTTTTTTTCTGCAAGATTTTTTTTTTAGTAAAGCAGCTACAGGTAAGTCACACTCTTTGCAGAACACATCGACAAGATGCTGGTTCTTTTGGGGGTTTTTCTTTGGTTTTTAAAGTTCTAAGGCATGTGGAAAGAACAAAACTAACACAGCTACTCTGCCTTCCTGTGGCTGATACATTTGCTCTGAGGCACAGCTTTGCAGCAGCTCCTGGCAACATTTCCTTCAGGTGAGTGTCTCATTGCTCTTGCCTTTAAGTCTTAGCAACCTTTCCCTGGCAGCTAAATCCCAGTCCCAACCTGCTCTCCCTTCCCACATTCATTATAGTAGTCTTGTAGCATTAGCAATATCCAGGACCTCTTTAAATCCAAGGTAATCTCCAGTGTCATTAGTTCAGGTTTTCATTTAACCTTATCCTTTCTGGATCTAGCCTCTGTCCTCTTTCAAATCTCCACCATCCAAACTCATAAAGCTCCTTGTTAGCTCTGCTTCTGCCCGCAACAGTAATGCCACAGACTTGGGAAATGTGGTTGGTGTCTTGCCTAAGACCTAGAAAGTAGTTTCAGTATCACAGCAGGGGGAGGGGAGAGCCATTTCTGCACAGCAGAGACATTTAAAAAAGCAAGTAAGAGTTTCATTGCACCCATTTCATACAGCTTTCTCTTTCTGTAAAGTATAAAAGTACCAATGTGAAGGAACTTGGTACTGTTAAGCAAGGCAGCAAGAGACCAGTGCAAAAAACAGCTCCCCCAGAAAGCAATTAGAGCACAGTGCTCTCTGTGCTGGCTTCAAGGCCAGGCTAGTGCAGCTAAGATTTCAGCAGTTAGGAGAGAGAGATAGAGAGGAAATGAAAATACAGTGGTTTGTAATCTACAAATCAAGCTGCCAAGGTGCAAATTACTGCTACACCCAGAAGCAGCCTCAACATATTACCAGGGTCTAGGCAGCAGGACCTGCAAAGCCCTGCTCGGATCCATGATCTCCCCCAGAGCAGCTTCTGAAGCCATCCCAGGAGGGAGGCAGCCACATAAGAGAGATCACACCCTTAGTCTGACCACAGCAGAGCTGGCTTCCTAGGCCTCCTCAAGGCACAGCTCCCAGGAGTCCTAGAAGCAGAAATTCCCCTCAGGTAATGAAGTGTAAAATCCCAGTCAAAGAAAGTAGAGTTATATAGGAAACAGAGCAGGAACAAATGCCCTAAGTACTGCACCTCTGTAGGGAGGCCTTTGTAAGGATGCATGAGCAAGGCCATAACATTCCAGCAGCCTGGAGGTCCCTCCTGCCTCACCAAAGTTAATACAGATCCAGTATTCAAGGGCAGCAGCTTCAGTCCCAGCAGGAGCTGCAGGGTGACAGCAGATCTTCCACCACGACTCCAGTGTGTTCCACCAACCACCGAGACAAGCCCTGGTTTCTAACCCCTGTTCCCATCTATAAATGCACTCAGGAATTAAATTAATGAAAGAAATGCACTCAGTCATCACCATTAGAATTTATTTTTCTTCATAACTGTGCAGTTTTTAAAATCCTACAGTAATGATGAAGTCAGAGGCTACTATGTTCTTTAAAGGTGGAAAGAGTTTTCAGAAAACAAAGACCATGCGCTACAGGTGAGAAACAGGCCATTGACTCTTCAGCTGGAATATACAGATATTTGCAATAAATACTGATCACTGTAACACTTAAATGGAATGACATGTTCAGATTTCTACACAGTTCACTATGAAACAGCATGGTAATTTACATAAAAGCTTCCACTTTAAGGATCCTTGCTTTTTTTTGTTGTTGTTGTTAAATTAATGACTGTTAGAAAAGAGAAATGCAAGAATATTTGAAATGGAGTGTCACCTGGACAACTTCCCTCCCCTTGTTGTTGGTAAGCTCCTGTTTATCAAGGTAATTCCCTCAGAGCTGGCAGTTAAAATATACATATAAAAGAATCCCCCACAAGACTTTCAGGAATTGTTACAGGCAAGTATCTTCATGAGTTTGAAATGGGTTTTTAGAAACTGTATCTTGACATTTATTGCTTTTACTTGTAAACCTGAAATCCAGTTTATTCCTTTGAAGAGTATCAGAAGTAAAGAGTCAGTGAGATGCATGTTTTATTTATATCTTTGCATTCTGGTTAAGAAGAAAGAAAAAGATGAGCCACGCTGAGAACACACAGACACCTCCATCTACAGAACAGCCTATACAGACTCAAGCAGAACAAGGTAAGTCCTAAAGCAGCAGTATCTAAAAACATCAATAGGGTAGGAACCTAACCCAGCCACCACATCTGAAAACACTCTTTTTTTTTTTACCTCCCATGCTTGGCCATAGTTTAGCTGGTAGGCAAGGAAGTTTGGTTCTCTTGCAGAGAGGATAAGTTTCTACAGATCATGATTTGGGTGAGACCAACGGTGCATTTCAGTGGAACAGACAGGCACAGTGCCACGTATATTCTTTGTGCTTAGATCTATTCAGACTGTTTCTCAGCTGCTAAAGGAGGAATGTGAGGTGAGGACAGGGACCCATATTCATCACCAGCACTGCACAGCTTCACTGCTTGCCAGTTAAGTGCAGGCAAAGTGGCCTCCATATAGACCACTCACGTGAGACATTTGGAGGATGCAGGAGATACCTACTTTGGATACATTCCAGCTCACCTTGGACACTACCAGCCTGGAGGTGCTACCCAGCATAAACTGGCATCTTGTAGAACTGAGATGAAAGAGATGTTACTTTTAATAGACAAATTTGCTACAAGACAGTTTGAGAGACTGCATTCCATAGGTTTCCATCTCTTCCTCCTCTACCCCCAGAAGAAGAGATAAGCAAACACATTTAAGTTAGTAGGTATTTGTGTAAACACCAGAACATTTTGCTCTACAATAGAAAAAAAAAAAAAGTTTCTGCTCTTATATTCTTAGAGGAGCCCTGAAGACCCTGGAAAACCTGTATCCTGCAACTATTAATCTGTACCACGTGCATTCCCTGTTTTGTACACAAACTGAAAGCAAGCTTGAACAATAGTAAATAGCAACTACACTCCTGTAATGGGTAGAAATTCCCCACTGAAGCTGCTTACTCCTTCACTTTAGATATGTAGTCAGCCAGTTTGTTGATACTATCCTCTTGCTGTTCTAGAGCATCCAGTATGATGCCCATCGGGGTCTTCTTCAAGCCTATTCCTTCCATCTTGTTCTCCAGCTTGTTCTTGATGTTCCGGAGCCTCAGAGAAGCATGGACAAACATCACTGCATGACAGAACAACTTATTAAGAGGGATGCTCAAGGAATGCATAGTTCTTATAGTATTCATCTTAAGGCACACCCCAATGCCATGACACCACTGGAAGGTGATGAAGACTCAATGATTGCTTAAGTAACTGAAGGTACCCATTTAATAATATTAAAGGGCTGTTTTGTGTCCCCACCTGTGCAATTTTGTTTGGGGATTATTTAGAGTTAGTAAAGCCAACAGTCAATGTTAAACTTTGCAGACTTATTTGTGAAAGCTCAAGTCAAACAATCCCCACTCCTGCAGAAAAGAGGAAAAATACTTACAGAGGAGAGGAAGAGTGATCCCAAACATGAACACCATGACATCTCCTAGATAGGAGATCAAGAAGTAGCTCGACAGCATGATGACCACTACAAATGAGGTTGGGTACTGCTTCTTCAGCCTGCGGAGTATATCCTTGTTGTGGGATACCCACACAAACCCCATGAACACCAGCACCACCACGGCACCACCAATGAGCATATTCAGGGGACTTAGAAACCTGGAGAGAAATAGAAAAAGAAGCATCCTGGTTCAGAGCCTTCATGATTTGTGTCCATACAGCAGACAGACAGCTCACTGGTAACTCGTTACTGGAGAGGTAACACATTAAGAAGCCAGTTGTTGCTGTCAACACCTCTATCAACTTCTGATTTTTAGGCAGAAGCTAAATAAAGGAGCAAGTGCAATTGTACAAGCAACTCTTAGAAGGGAATTTAGATAAATCTTTTATATTCTCTTCCTAAGCACAGTTGAGGATAACGAGAGTTTCTGCAGCACCTCATTGCCAGAAGCACTTATCACCAGGGCCCCTCCTGCCTGCACGATCAACACATTCATTTGATATCAGACCCAGAGCTGGCAAATTCCCAGAGCAGATGGATCCAACAGTTGCCCAAGGGATTGATCTCTTTTCTACACATGACCAAAACCAGGCTCAGCCTAGCCCTTCAGAGGAACGAGCTTTTCATAGTATCTTTTCTAGGTTTGCAGAATGGCAAAGGCAGGAGAATCTTGAGCAAGGAAGTTACTTCACTATTTCTTATTTCTGAATAAACCTTCTTACTGATGTACACCTAAATGAAATAGTATTATGAACTCCCAGAAGGAGCTTCCTTCCCACCAGCAGCAGAACAGATGGAAGCCCAGTCCCAAGCAAGCATGCCTGAGAGTCAGAAGGAACTGAAGTACGGGATAAAGGTCTTGCAGGAAGAAGAGCCAGGCCTGGCAAGAGTCACTGCTGAGGTTTGTGTTCTATTATTGTTATCAGAGTTACCAAGCAAACCAAGCCATCAAGAGGATCAGCTCTGCACTATAAACAGCAAGTCCCTTTTTTGGACCAGGGCAAGTACATCACCTGCTCAAACCACTTTCCCAAGTATTCAGAGCTTGTTTAGAGTCAAGTTTTCAGCCATGGCTTTCCTTCGCCTGTTTCTTTATTACATTTCACTTAGTAATAACTTACGTGATTTCATGTGCATTCTGATTTACTTGCTTGTACGTGCACTGCTCTAACTACACAGCAGCTGAGGGCTCTGAGAGTTGTAACTGAGAGTAGCATAAAGCTGGATGTGGTCAAGATTTCCCTTTGTAGACTTTGCAGTCAGTTTTCCCCTCCCAAAGCTAGCGGGCACAATGACTCACCCCTCCAGGCCACTCTGGGGGGGTTGCTATGGTTTGTGGGCTGTGCTTCGCATCCAGCACAGGCAGAAGGAATCTGTTCCTGGCCTGGTACATGCCAGCACCCTACCTGCAGTGCCAGAGAGAGTTTTCCTGGAGAAGGAAAAACCCCTCAGAATTATTTCAGAGCACAGACTGGCTCTTGATTCTTAAAGGCAGTTGTGCCAACAGGAGACGGGACAACTGGATGGAAAGCTATTAAAATTCAGGCTAGTTCCCCACCTGCTTCTGCTACTCATGCTGAAAAGCCAACAGGGCTTTTTAGAAGCAGTGATAGGGCAGCCTTGCTTGTTGCATCTGAGTCACTCCTTGTAGCCAGCCAGAGTATTTTTAGCTCTGAATTGTCAATCATAAATTTCCAGGCTGGAAAAAGTGAATAGCTTTGCTCTGGAAAGAAATCAGTTTGATGTGTGCTCCTGTGCAGCAGGAGGAGGGTGACTCATGACTGGACCACACTAGTGCCTGTTTTATATGTGTATATTCTACTACTGGACCTAGGAGATCCTTAAAGTAGGAGTCACCTCCACATCACAGCTAGGTTGGAGCAGAAACAGTCAAACTTACTCAGCTCACAGCAACCAATCTGTTTTTCCCAACAATCCATGGACAAGATAATCCTGGAAGCAACAAAGGACTAGGCAGAGCTCCAGTCCACATTTTCCATGTATCTGGTAAGTACTCCCAAAGCTTTATCTTCCCTGTCCTTCCCTCTACTCTCATTACAACTTCAGCAACTGGTGGTGAAGTGTAATCCCTCTATGTTTTTAAGGAAGAGATCAAAGGTTTCTCTGCTGTACACTTCCTCCTGTTATTCCACAGGTTCTGTGTAACTGACTGGCTGTAAGGGATAGGAAGGAAACAAAACAAAGAATTCAAAAGATCCCACTTTCCTGAGGAAAGTTATTTGAATTACATGTTTTCTGAAGTGGGCTGCATTCCAATGCATACAAGGAAAGAGTGAACATAAGTATCAAATGAAGTCATTCTGAGCCACATGAAAACAGATGGGGATAGCAGTTGCCACTAAAAACTGGTATTCAATTTATCAGCCATGTGTCCACAGACTTCAATACTGTTGATTACAGTACTGGACAGGGTGTCATATGCCAAGCTCCCCTTTATTGCTTGACTCGCCCACAGCATAATTGACAGCACTAAGATTCTCCTGGAAATAGGTATGTAGAAGCTCCTCCAGCACTGGCATTTTTGGGAAGGCAGGCCTCCTTTATCCAGTTTTACTCAGATCTGCTGGCACACTGCTCCCTGTAACAAAATAGCTAAAGACTAAAAAGGAAAAAACATGGGCATGTTGTTTTAGAACAGCAGTATCTGGGGAAAAAGAGAGCTGCCTAACAGCTCTAGACATCACCTTACAGTTCAACCACCAACACTGATACTGGCCTTACTTATATAGGGATCAGGACACAAGATGCTGAATTCAGGCTCAGGCAAGGAGGTTGGGAGCCTTTCAAAGCTGCAGAGACAAGGTAAGGGAGCAGCCATGAAGTATGTTACAAGATACCTTCTAAATATAATTCACTTTAGCAGGGATTTATAAGACTTCTCAAATACCTAAAAATGCAATGCACAGAACTATAGCATGGCAGTGGTGTGGTAACTTCAGTGACTTAGGGGAAGAAAAACTCCTTTGGGGTTAGAGAACAAAGCACTAACTTTTACAACACTAAAAGGAGTCAGCACAGCAGGAACAAATAGCATCACCTAGAACACTAAATGATGTAGTGGACAAGGTACAACCCTGGTAGGGTGCTGTGCATTCCAGTACAGCTGGGACAAACTGGCAAGGAAAGGCTGTCACCTAGATTCAGTTCTAGCAGTATTGTGGGGCAACTTGTAGCTGCACAGTTGGTGCCCTTCAGGGACCAGATTTCTTTCAGCTCCTGATTTGATACAAAGTAAACAGATGAGAAAACTTATTTTCCTTCCTGGCTTCAGGGACACAGGCATTGTTCTGGGACAAGTATCACCGTGGGACACTTTGTGTTTGTGGAAGTAGTCCCAGAAGCCAGCAGAGATGCTGGCAGCTGGGGGTGCAGTTATGTCAGAAGCAGCACTGGCACTTCCTCAGGACAGCAAAACCAGATTTAAGATTAAAAATTGTTACTGGATTTATACTTCTAGACTGTGCCCTACCATGAGACAGGCTGGATTTCCTACATAGGTTCAGGAAAGCCCAAAAAGCTCTGCTCTCAGGGACTTACCACATCATCTCTTAACAGGTTATTTCATATCTGCACACTTGGGCACAGCCTTATTTCATGAGAGCTGGGCAGTTACCTGGAGAATATGCAGCTCTAGAAGGGGGAAAAGAGCTAGGCAAGATGAATCCTTTGTGCAATACAAGAAACCTCCAGCAGCATGAGCCCAGAAATCAGACAGGCTGCACAAAAAGTAAAAGCAAGCTAACTCCATCCTTAAATCATCTCCATTTCAGATGGCTGTCTCAGGGTGATTATTCAGCAGATTATTCACATCTGATTCTTGTGCATGTGACCAGGCAGGTCTGAACAAAGGCACTGAGTACCAGACTAGCAGTTACTGAGAACACCTTTCTACTTAGAGCAGCTCAGTTAGATATAATGGCCTAAAAGGGAATTTTCATGCTTATTTGAAGACCTCTTACTCCACCACATTCCAAGCATCAAGCAGGTTAGTGCACTTAAATGCTTCCTTCTTCACTCGTATTAATTTAAATATCTTTAAAGATAAAGTTCTGCCTCCTCTCTCCCCAAGCTTTTAGCTCTAAACCTCTACAGGGCATGTTGTCCCAGGTGATAGCCCTCAGCATCCACAGATTTAGTAATGCTTTTTTTTTTTTCTTCCCTGTGGCTCACTTACATTGCCTTGAGAGCAGGAGACAGATTCCTTTCTGCAGAACTGCCAGATCTTTATGAAGTGACATACTAATATTATAACATATGTTTTAAAGCCATGTGTTTTGCTCACTCATTCTTAATCTTTCATCAAGTATTAGAGAAACTACACATTTTGCTTCAATTTGGCAAGAGAATCCCTCTAAGCACATCAGCTAAGGTAGTGCTCTGGGGGAAAAATGAAAAAATAAAGCAAGAAAGACACACTTGTTGATTCCCAGGGGTTTTGCAGGACAGCAGGTGTTTTAGAGAAGCAGCAGCAGAGGAACTGAACCTCAGGCTTCAGGGAAGACATTATGCCACAAGAGAATGAAGAGCCTGTTAGATGCAGCACTCTGAAATCCAGTACACCTTTTAATACTGTCAGATTTAGAAAGTAATTTTTAACAAGTACATGGCAACAAAAGCCTAGAAGAAATTACATCAATTTAAGCAGTTAAGTTTGAACTACAAGACAGAGGAGCCTTGTTTGAGTAGGTGAAAGCACAAATTCCACTTATTAACCAAACTGATTGTTTGACAGCAGTTGTGGGAGGCACTAATTTTAATAAATATCTGTACAGCACTCACAATGACAGGGCCCTGGCTTAGGGTAAATACAGGCTGTCCAGTTCTCATACAACTGGCAGAAAAGACACAAGTTGATTTTGTAAAGGCTTTTTTTTTTCCTCAGCAATCTACTGCAACAGAGTTGGAGGAAAAAAAAAACAAAGCAAAAACATTTAAAACCCTACAAAAAAAGCACACTAGTCCAGATTCATTCTTAAAGGAATCTGCAGGGTAGGGAGGGTGGAAGAGACAAGGCTGCTACCAGCAGCTTGTATTAGTAGCATGGTACTAATTCAGTAGTGTTAGAACAAAGAACTATCTAGTCCTGTAGGCTGAAAGTAAAATCTGCATTATTGCAAGGCATGGAACATCATTTACATGTAACAGTAGCTGCCAGAGAAAGCAAACAGGGGGAGAAAGTCAGGAAACATTCCAGCAGACACCAGTACAATTCCAGTACACTCACAGTATGGTCATTCCATACTTGGCAGAAAGATGGTCAGAGGCTAGAGGTGAACTTTTTTGTCTGAGAGGCAGCAAACTGAAGTTGGTTTAATAAGCACTGTGCTGCTAGTATCAGGAAAGCTCTAGGCTACAATTTCCATGTCAGCCCAGCACCACCACAGCTACCAAGCCTTACAATAGCTGAAAATACCATCTCTGCAAGTCTGCATCATAAAAATACCATCAGACAAGCCTGTCTATATAATTAGCTGGTCTAAGAACAGATAAAGCTGGTTGTGGGCTGAGATTATTTGTGATTGCAAGAAGACCACTACAGTAGCAGTTTTGATAAGCCTGCCCTCAGGCTGTATACAGTCCTGAAGTTCCTAAAAAGACATGATTCATCAACTATCACTTGGGGATTCCTGTCTATTACAGGGCAAAGTGCAAGACAACAACTCAGTCATCAAGTTAAATTTAATGGGGGAACTTTCTTTGCCTTTCTCCCAAAGCCACAGTTTGGTCAAGAGAAAAATAATTTCAATAAAGGATAGTTAATTGAAGTGTTATCCTGTTTCCTTTAGAGTTCTTCTCCCATCCTTCTTTACTTCAGTGTTAGGAGAATCAGATTCATCCTATACCAAAGGCTCCAAGACATGCAATATTAATCTCCATCTCCTGTGTCTCTCTTCCTCCTCCACCTCCCACCCCAGCAAAATAGTGGGAAATAAGTGGGAGATGCATCACCCTTGATCTGAAGGTACCAGAGTTCAAAAGAAGAAATATAGGATACTGAAGAAAAACTGCTGCTATCCCAGTTTTCCAAATAGAGATATGAAAACTATTCATTTATCTTTTTTTCCCACTTTCCTCAGGAGAGCAGTTCCCCTGCTTTTATTCAAACAGAAGTTTAGACCAAAGTTGTATAAGAACAGCAAGACCATGGGAGCCTTATTTTACTGCTCTAGCAGTCTATTGATCTGACTGCTACATATCCCCACCAAAATTAAGAAGAAAGCCTACACCACTATGCCAAACCCTTAAACATTATATGCATTAAAAAGAAAAAAGCAGGGTTCTCAGCTCTTCCTTTCAGAGTACAGGCCAAAGCTCCCTGTAACCCTGAGAATCTTCTTCACCAACTTAAGATGCTGGGTCAGCAGCTTCAGAAGCCTTTGCAAGATGCAGGCTGCTTAAAAAAAAAAAAGAAACCACACCAACCCAAAAATAAATAAATAATTTTAAATTTTGATTTAGGGGAGGAGTTTTAAGCCTCTGCAACATATAAGATAAGATGCACTTCAGCCAAAATCACTCTGGCCTTGGGGCTGGGCAATTCTCCAGTTGAAGCATTTGCTCATTGTTTGTTGTGAGGAGGGGAGTATTCCAGTTTCTGTATTAAAAGCTTAATCATCAGCCTCTGCTGCATGTCACCCTTAAGAGCTTTCTGACCAAAGAACATTGAGCAGCACTTGAAGAACAGTGACACAGGCTTTGACTCAAAAGATGATTATAAGGTTACTTCACAGTTCTCTTCAGGAAAGCTGGGTCTGACAGAACATCACACTAGCTGATGATCCTGCCTTGAGGGTCTCAATCCTGCCCACCAAAATGAAACAAATGGGTAGCTTATTAATTTTATATTCAAGGTTTTTCAGTGTAAGTTAGCTCAGAAATAAAAGCAGCTTGTTCTGTCCCCTGGATATAAGCTTAGAACCGTTACGGAAGGATTAATATCCTTTTATTTTAGTTTTTTTTAATTCAAAGTGAAGCTTATCTTGTCTCCATCAGTAACATGGGATGGATCTAGCACGGATCACGGTGCAGGATGCAGCTCCCGTGGGTAGAGAGAAGTGACACCTGGCACACAAACCCATCACTGCTTCCCGCTGGGTGCCCCATGGCAAGCTGGATGCCCGGAGCCCTCTCCCTTGGGCAAGGGGGTTTTGAGAAGCAGCCCGTGGGAGAGGAAGACAGGAGGGAGTCCTGGGATCTGTCAGACTCCCACCAATAAATAAATAAATAAAGCCTTAACACTGCTCCTAACCTAATAAGCCTCCTTTCCACAAGGCAGGCCGTAAACGGGCCTGATTTGTTTAAGCGATATGAGTGTAAATCAGAGGTTTAAGGAGAGGCAGCTTCCCTGCTCCTGCTCCCCAACAAGCCCACCCGCCAGCGCGGCGCCCGGGGCCGGTCCGGTCCCTTTCCCGTGGCACCGGGCCAAGGCGCGGTGCTTCCTGCCCAGGGAACGAGGCCATCCCGAGCCCGCAAGCCCGAGCCCACCGCCCCTCCGGGCCCGGCGCTCACCGCGCTCACCACACCCCCCCCGGCCTCTCCCCGGCCGCCGCTGCCGGAGGGCGAGCGAGGTCCGCGCACTGACCCCACGATGGAGATGACGGTGGCGGCCACGATCAGGTAGTTGGTCTGGTAGTAGAGCAGGTTGCTGACTACCCGGTTGTTCCATTTCGAGATGTCCTTGAAGTCGGGCCGGGCGAAGCGATCCGAGCCGGGGAAGAAATCGTCCCAGGCCCGCAACTGTGCCAACTGCACCTCCATGGCTGCCACCGCCGCTCCCAACCCGTCGCCGCCGCGCAGGCCTAAGAGCTCCGCGGCACCGCCCCGGGGCGGCTCCCGGACCCGCTCCGTTCCCGGCCGCTGCCGAACGCGGGGAAGAAACGCCGCTGGAACGGTGGAGAAATGAGCGGCGGCAGAAGCGCCCGGCGGGTGTCACCCCGCACCGCCCTCCCCACGCCCAGGCAGGGCAGCTGACAGGGGCGTAGCGCCGCTGCCGCCAGCGCAGCCATTGTCTCTTCTGCAAAAGATGACGTACAGGTCATGTTCTCATCACAGACCCAATTCCCGTCCTCTGTGAAACAGGGATGGAGATGAGAGGGCCACGGAGCGGCTGCCCCAGCCCAGGAGGCTCCACGAGGGTGTGGCACCATTGCTGGGTGGTAGTGGGGTGATTGCCCCCCAGAACCCTCCAGCTTGGGAGGGGAAGGCGGCGCCAGCGGCTACAGGGTTTCGATCCCCAGCTGTCCCTGTGAGAACTGTTGGTGCTTCAGCTCTTTCACCTTTCACACCTTGCAGCTCACACACTGCCTGTGCACCACACAATGCCCCAGGCCACTGTGCTGGGGGGCAACAACGTCCTCCTCAAAACAGAGTCCAGCAGCAAGCCCAGTGTGATGTGCTGGAGCTCGGCAGCTGCCGCTCACAGCTGCACCTGTGAAGGATGTAGATCCCAAAGTGTAGGAGCCTAAGGCAAAAAGTGCAACCTTCTTAGGCCCTGCTCGTCTGCTTCCTGCCCTCCACTGTTCCTTATGCAGGTTTACACGTGGTAGAAGCTGTTTTACACGTGATAGAAGCTGTTTCACTTGTGTTCCCAGCACAGTCCATGGGCACAGCCACCTCAGCCTCTGTCCAAGGAGCCTCTGAGAATGATGGGACAATCATTTAATAGGGCTTGATGTGGTAAGACAGGGACTAATGGTTTTAAACTAAAAGAAGGAGATTTTTGAGTAGATATAAGGAAGAATTATTTTATGCTGATTGTGTTGAGACCCTGGCCCAGGTTGTCCAAAGAAGATGGTAGTTGCTCCATCTCTGGAAATACCCAGGTTCAGGTTGGATGGGGCTCTGAGCAGCTTGGTCTAGTCACAGATGTCTCTGCTCCATGGGGGGGAGGGTTTGCTGAACTTCAAAAGTCCCTCACAACCCAAAGCAGTCTGTGACTATGAAAACACAACTCAGGGGGAGCAGCCCCTCCCGTGGGTGGCCGATCCCACTTCCACGGTTTGCCTCCTGATCCCGCGGGCTTTGAAGCGCACGGTCATCGCGCTCCCGAGGATGCTGCTCGAGGTTCCCGGGAAGCACCAGGCAGGGAGGTGGGCACAGGGACAGCGGAGCCCTCGACTGACCGGGGCCAGGCCCCGCTACACCACCACAGGACCCCATGAGAGCGTAGCCCGGGCGGGGAGGCGGCTGTGGCGGGCCGAGGGGAGCAGCGGGGGGTTCCTCCTCATTGCCACGGATATTAAAGCCCCGGGCTCCCGTCCTGCCTTGCGCTTTATTTCCCCCCTCCGTCCCCAGCTTCATAAACCCGCAAGTGCGGCGGCGCACCGCCTATAGAGGCTGCGCGGAGCAGTGTGGGAAGCAGAGGGAAATATGGCGGATGGTGAGGAACCGTAAGTGCCCTGTATGTGTGTACTCAGCCGCCCCTCCCCCTGCTTCCCGGGGACGGGTGGGCCCCGGGGTCCCCTCTCCCTCCTCCCCGGTCTCTGTAGCGCGATACTGACCCTTCTTTTATTCTCTCTCTTTTAGGGAGAAGAAAAGAAGGAGGCTAGAGGAGCTGCTGGCGGATGGGTTAGTGCGGGGCTGCGGGCCAGCGGGCTCCCGACCCAGGGCAGGGGCAGGCAGCGCTTGCTGAGGGGCGGCTGGTAGGTCAGGGCGAGCCGCAGCCCCGCAGGAGAGGTGTGGGCTGGGAGGAGGCTGCGGGATAGCTGAAGGCTGCGGGGCCCGTTGGAGAGGTGCTGGGGAGGGCGACCGAGGTTGAGCAGCCCGGGGCCCGGCAGGCGGAGAGGGGACCTGCGCAGGCCAGGGCTTGGAGCGGGTGGAAATAGCCCAGGGAAGGTGTTAGGTGAGGCAGTGTGAGGTGGTGGAAGGTGAAAGGGCTCTTAAAACGGCAAGGACTGGGGAAGAGGAATCTTCTGGGGAGAGGACCAAGGGGCTCACCCGGAGTGGGGATGGGAGTTGTGGGCTCGGAGCTTGGCATGAGTAAAGGCTGGTGTGCTGGAGAGCTGTGTGACAGGAGTGGAAAAAGCTGCATTGCTGGTCAGGGACCTGGGAAGGGCCTTTAGGCTAGAAGCAGGTGACTAAAATTTGGCTGAAAACTAAAAATTCAGGCTTATGGTATGGTTGCCTCTGCTTATTAAAACCTTAATTTCTATGCATCTGTCTTAATGGCCTTGAGAACTAATGCTCGGAAATCTTTAACCTCATCTGCTTCCATCCCCTAACTATTCCCTTCCATCTGCTTGTGGCCCTCTTCCCAAAGATTACAAAGCAGACCTGCCTGCCTGGGAGATGGGACTCTCAGGCAGTGCATGTGTGTGTCGGGGTGAGGGTCACAAAAATCCTTGGGCATGTTGGGTTTGGGGCTGGTGTGGGGTGTGTGCATGTCAAGTCCCCCAAAAGCATGGAGCTTTGGATATGTGAAGGTGGCAGGGGAAAGTCTGGGCCTAAAACAACATAAGGGCTGTGGTGCTCTGATATTTGAAACAAAATTGAAAATTAATTTGATTAAATAAGAATTTTGTTAAGCTTCAGTAATACAAGTGCCCAATAATGCTTTAACAGTACAAAAATAAACAATATTTTGTCTCTGAAGCTTAACACAGAATCTCAGGTCAAGTTATTTTTTTTCACATCTCCACAATGTCCAACTTTGTAACTGTAGTGTAATCACGAAAGTGAAACTAGCTCTTGCCATTTTATCACTTATAAAGGAAAATACACATCTAAACAGAAAAGGACTGCTGCTGCTTGATGGCTGTTTCTCTGGATCTTATAAAAGGATTAAAAAAATAAATAAATTATTAATGTCACCAAGCATAGGTTTGGCACTTGTTTCTAGTCAAGTTAAAAAGCATTATTTAGCCCATAGAAGTGTTTTTTGTAGTGTTCTGTTTAAGCCAGTGCTTAATGCACCTCCTGAAAACTGGTGTGCAACATATGAGCTTAGGGCTCTGTGGAAGGAGTTTGGTATTTATTCAGTTTCAGAAAATTTTTAATGTACATTGTGAAAACTGGACAAGATAAAGTGCAAGTAAGAAATCAAAAGACCTTTATGTATTAATATATTTTGTCCAGATATTATTTAACTGCTGATTCACTAAATAACTTGCCTAAAGTAAATGGGTAACCAGGAATGAGCTCAGTCTGCAGTCAAAATATAGGCTTTTTAATTTTATTCCACTACTTGAGTGAAGTTTTTCCCTGTTGCTGAAAATCTGCAAAGTTAATTGCCTGTAAATTAAAGTTGCTACAGGTGCACTGTGATCATCTTCTGAGTTCTGTCAGGATAAAGCCATTTGTTTTTTTAGATGGTTTTGCTACACCTTCCTTTTTAATTTGAAAAGAACAACCAGGAATGAATAATAAATTCTAAATGTTACCCAACAGCAGTTATTGATACGAATGTTCTGCATATTACTCCACAGGAGGAAGCAAATAACACTCCTTATCAGTGCTGACACAACCTTTCATTCTCAGGCTTGGAAAAAGCTCTTTTATATTGAGCTTAGTTTTCTATTAACACAGAAGGTCACATACATTGTTCACATATATTGAGTGGAGCCTGTAAAGGGAAGTGCAGCCTGTAAAGGAAGGGCTTGTTCTGTGTGTAGGTGATGACCTTACATGAGAAAATTACTTGAGAGCTGATTTTGAACTCTTCCAATGAGTCTCTTAAGCAATTTAAACTTACATACTACTAAAAGTGACCTGTGAAAGTGAAAAAAGGGTAGTGGAGTGATATAAAATCAATCTTGAAGATTTAAAAGAAGATAAGAGCAAAATTTAAAAAAAAAAAATCTGTGCTGACAGGCTCAGGAGATGACTGAAAAATGGGGGTGTTCTAAATTATGAGTACCAATTGAGGGTGAAGATATTTAAGATTTTTTTTAAACCCTTGTTTAAATAGCTCCTGTGAAGATTCAGAGGAGACAATATCAAGTCCATTTATTCAGTGCCTCACAATTGCAGTTGCATACTGATAATTCTAAATATGATTTATGAACTTGAAAACTGTAAAAAAAAATTAAAAATAAAAAGGATACAAGACTGATGAAAAAAATACCACTCTCAAAAACTCAAGGAACAACCTCTTGTCCTGTGTAGCCCTTTTTTCCCCTTCAGGTCAACTTTTACTAGTAACTGGTGGGGTTTATTGAAACACCAGGGCTTTTCCCCCTCTGTCTCTGCATATTTGTATTTCTGCTTTGTAGTTCCACAAATCAAACTCCCTCATGCAAATGTTTGTGCACATAATGTACATGAATAAAGACTATTTGAATACATTTGTATGAAAGGTCAATTATTAGGTATTTTTAAGATACAGAAAGAGAAAAAAAAATGTTTTAGAGGTGTGGCTTTTTTCTCTACGATTTTGCAGCTGAATTTACTGTGTTCTGTGCAGAATGGCTGTTGATGGTGGGTGTGGGGACACTGGAGACTGGGAAGGTCGCTGGAACCATGTAAAGAAGTTCCTCGAGCGATCTGGACCATTCACACATCCTGATTTCGAGCCAGGCACTCAAGTGAGAAACACTTCCTTTAAATAAAAGCTTTGTATGTTGCAAACGAATGTAAACAGTTTAATTAATTGACTGTCAGCACTGTGTGGAGAGTGAAACTGCAGGAGAAGCTCCATTGTAATCAGTTGAACGTTCTGATTCTAGAAGAACATATGGTATTGTTTTTATACACTTGTATTGCTAAATTGTACACTGTCAGCTACCAGCTTGCTTTCATCATGTCGATAAATATATAGCAACATAAGAATTATGGTCTGTCTTTGAGCTCCATGTGAAAAATAGCAGCATTTGTCTCTCTGTTTTTAAGTAATTAGACAAGGGATTTAATCTATTTAAAGAATTAAGGTTAATATAATACTTAAGAGTTGGGAAAGATGCTTAGTAGGGAAGTGTAAAATTTAGACTGTTATTATAATAATTTCCTCTGCTTTCCTTTTTTTGGTATGTTTTGTTTCAGAGCTTACAGTTGAAGTGTATTTTACTATTATTTTGAATAAACTATTAATATACATACATATATTTAATATACTATTACATTATTTACTTGTGAGGTTGGGGTCTACTAGAAGAGTTCACAGAAAGCAGTTAATAAAAATGGTAATACTTTTTAGTCAGTAATGTTGTCTGTTTAGATTTATTTTGTATTATATGTCAGTAAAATATCTGGGGGAAGAACATTTTATTCCCTGAAACCAAATAATAATAAAGATGGGACTTGTGTTTTTCATTGAGACATAGGAACTCCATGAACTAAACAACTGATTAAAGTCCAATATGTTATGATTTCCACAAGAACAAAGTGTTTTATTAATCTAATTTGTTTTATGTGAGACTTATTAGGCACTGATAATTTATGATAATGTATTTATAAGGGTTATGAAGCAAAGGAGAAGTTCTGCTTCTTCCTATATAGTGTATTAATTTTTTTTGTTTTGTATTTTCCACAGGCTCTTGAATTTTTGTTAAGCACATGTAAAGTACTAGTTATTGGAGCAGGAGGATTAGGATGTGAACTCCTGAAAAACCTGGTAATTACTCAGTTTTTAACTCTTCTTAGAATATATTTTTTTTTCTTGAGGAAATTTTTTATTCTGTTCTCATTTGGTTTTTGACTGTATATAGCTACTAAATTAAGTTCTAATCGAAATGTATAAAATACATGATGCAGACAATAGATGTGAAGAATGCTCTTTGTTAATAAGCTGGAAAGGTGGTTGTCTAAGATGTGCATGTTAATTATTTAGCTATTTCAAAGCTTCTCTTGAGGGACAACATGGTGCTGTTTATGAAGTGTAGAAAAGAATTCACTTGCAGCCTTAGATACAGTCTAATGTTGGTAATTTTCCCTGATTACCAGATCTAGGGAAATGAACTAAGAGCAAATGATGCTTATAATGATACAAGGAAGTGTTTGGAATACAATGGCTAAATGTATCTTTTCAGATGAGAAGTGATATTTTAAACTCCCATTAATGGCTAGTGCAAAAATGAAGTTGCATTTCCATTTTATTTTACATCTCTGGATTAATTTGCAGTGGGGTTTTGGATTTCTGGAACTATTTGGTTTTTTCATAGTGAAATCAATAGTGTCTGTGGTGACCTTCACACCCACCTTCTGTTTGGCTTTCCTGAGTAACAACTCTGAGGTTCTCCAGTTCCTCAGGATCAATAAACTCGGAGTAAACTTGCAGAGCCTGGACACTCCCTCAGAGTGATCTGTATTGCTTAATTCAGCCCATGTAATGGCAGCTTAACTGGGTCAGAGCAACATGTTCTGGCCCAGCTGTATGGAAAAGGATAAGGAGGGCTAACTAATAGTGTGACAACAGGGAAGGAATGGTACAGTACTTCACAGAATGGCTTCAGTTGGAAGGGACCTTAAAGATGATCTAGTTCCAACCCCCTTGCCATGGGCAGGGACACCTCCCACTAGACCAGGCTGCTCAGAGTCTCATCCAGCCTGGCCTTGAACACTTCCCTGATGTTACCAGAAGGTATTCTGTAGCTTTCTTGGTACAGTGTCAGTTTATAGTGGATCTTCTCACTACCTGTTCTGAAAAGCCATTTAAAAAACATAGTTACGTATTCATATGCTGTCAGACATTTACCCAATAGAAGTATGAATTTAATTATCCTAATAAGATATTTAGATTCTCATATATATCATAGTGTATCACTGTGCTATAAGTGCTATAAGCATTTAATTTCTGATGAAGTGAATTTGACTTATTCTTTTCACAGGCACTGTCTGGCTTTAGACAGATCCATGTTATTGACATGGATACTATAGATGTTTCTAATCTGAACCGACAGTTTCTGTTCCGGTAAGTGGCACTTTCACCATTCATCTTCTCTTCCTAGCTCAACAGAAGTGAACATGATAGTTAGTTTGCTTGAATAAGATGCCATCAATACTCAAAATTAATACTTGTAATTAACTAAATATCAGGTGTGCTGCTTTCTTGCTTTGAGAACTGTGGTGTCATAGTTTGAGTGAAGAAAATTATATGTTCCTTACTATTCAAATACTAATGTAAAAGTTGACACCAAAGAGATAGAAATGCTAGTATCTTTTTCTTCAAAGCAAGTTGAAAAATTGTTGGATTTTTTTGTGTGATCTTAACTTAAATACATCCACATACATGGATGTATTTATATCACTCTGGGGCTCCATATCTGATGCTTTACAGAGATACCTAAATGTCATCTATGCCAATAAACTTTAACGATTAGTCATTTAATTCAGTCTTGCAATGCATAGAGTCTGAAAATACTTAATCTACTAAAATAATGCATTTGAAATGTCTTGTTTGGTTTTTTTTTCCCCCAGACCAAAGGATGTTGGGCGACCCAAAGCAGAAGTTGCAGCAGAATTCCTGAACAGCCGCGTTCCCAACTGCTCTGTCGTGGCGTATCCTTTTGTAGAGAGTGCCCTGAAGGCTGCAGAACAACTAGAGAACTGTAGGTGGGGAGGCTATCTCAAGTATTTTGCTGCCTTCCTCTCTTCTTCATACAGTAAAGAAGAGGTTCATTCAGCTGGTGATGGAGAATTCTTTTCCAGTGACATTAGCTTATTGGATATGCATGAGGAAGCAAGGATAAGCTTTAAGAAGCTACTTTGTTTCCACTGAGTCTTTTTATTCAGATGCAATATTCTGCTTTTCACTGAGGTATTAGAATTGTAGGTTTATTCACCAGAGTGTTTTGAATACATATTGGTAGGACATGTTAGTTTATAAACATAAAGCAGCACTTACAGGACTTTGTGAGAGTGTTTTGAGTTTCCTAAATAGTTTGTCTTCTCAACTTTCTCCTGTGTGTGGCTGTTACATTGTGGTCCTTCTTTTGTCAGATGCTGCAGCTTCAGATGTGGGAATTTTTAATCTTTCAATCACTTTTTTTTAGTGTCATATAAAATTATAGTAATACATTAGATAATGTTTTAGTTTTAGGTATTACTTTATATATACCTTTACTGGGCTTGCATTCAGCTATTTTAAGAAGATTCAGGATATGGATGAAAGCTTCTATCGACGTAAGTGATGTTTGTTTGCCTGCCAAAAACCCACTGGTGCTTTACAGAAACATCAGTTGTTGTGCTCTCTGCTTTTCCTGGTAGTTAGACTGCTGGTTATTTTAGTCTTCTACAGTATATTGCAACTACAAGAAACAAATAGACAAGACTTAAATGCATATCATGTAAGTTTCCTAGGAGAGGTAGCTAAACTAGAGTCTGGACTGCTGCAGACAGAATACATTTCTTGTCTTAAGTATGTATTAGTGTAGACTTTAAATAATGTTTTGTTTTTCTTTTTCCCCCTAGAGTTTCATATTATTGTTTGTGGGCTGGACTCTATAATTGCAAGAAGATGGATAAATGGCATGCTGGTAAAGGCTTCAGTCTTTTTAAAGCCTGGTTATTGTTTGAGTAGTGATAACAAACATTGAACAGATTTGTTCAGAATATATCATTGAAATGAAATGAGGGCTGTTGAAACAGCTTGCTATATCTATTCCTAGTTTTTCTTTTATCGGTAGTTTTGTCATTGTGAATTTATTTATAAAATAATTAGTATTTACCATTTTTTTAAAAGAAAACAAAACAAACCAAGAATCAAACTCCCAGATCCTTCAAAGCAACCAACCATTTGTTCTGGTATACTATAAGGAAACTAGCGTTTATCAGAGAGGTAAGGGGAGGAGGAGGAGGTGGAGGGTGAAGGTGTTAGATTAAGTCCTGCATATTGAAAAATAAGTAGTGTTTTATACACTATGTACATTTAAACAGTATAGCAAGCACTCCATCTTCTGGGGTACCATTAAGAATAAAATCTAGAGGATTTATTTTTTTCATGCATCTTGTTTAAAACAAACAAAACCCAAACAAAGCTCTCTTTGTTTGTTAGATGTCATTTTTGCACTATGAAGATGGTGTACTGGATCCAAGTTCCATCATTCCTTTAATAGATGGAGGGACAGAAGGTTTCAAAGGAAATGTCCGTGTGATTATTCCTGGCATGACAGCCTGTGTTGAATGCACCCTGGAGCTTTATCCACCACAGGTAATTGCAACCAAAAGTATTTCCTTTTTCTGTATCCCTCTGATTGGCTTGTTTCTTCTCCTAGTGGTATACAAAATCTGTTTTCTTCTGTTTTCTTCCTCTGCCCACACCAGGTCAATTTTCCCATGTGTACTATTGCATCTATGCCCCGACTACCAGAGCATTGCATCGAGTATGTCAGGATATTGCAGTGGCCAAAGGAGGAGCCTTTTGGAGGTAATTAATGTACTGCACTGGTGCTAAACTGACAGTTCTCATTTTATCTAATGTTTTCAGTTAGGTATACACAGTCACTTTTAATAAATCAATCCAGAACTGTAACTTATCTGTAAATTCTTAACCTTGTTGCAGAAGGTGTTACATTGGATGGAGACGACCCTGAACATATACAGTGGATTTATGAAAAGTCTTTAGAAAGAGCATCACAATTTAATATTAAAGGTGTTACCTACAGACTCACTCAAGGTAAGGGTACAGTGTTTCCCAAAGGTTGGGGCATTTGCAGTTAGGCTAGACTGGCATTCTCTGACTTTGTTATGACTATGTTGGCAGCTCTGCTGAGAAATAGTTTTCTTCTCCTCGAGCATCTTAGAAACAAGTAACTTGTTTCTTGTGCCAGCACAAATATTTTTCTGATGAATAGTATGTTTAGGCATTTGTGGTGAATCAGAGGAACTTATCTGGGACAAAACTGAACATTCTTTTTGCCACTTTATTTTTAACCTGGAACAGCTCCACAGTTTACCCTGTGACCACTTTTGCTGGGTCAAAGAGCAGAAACAAAAGAACATGATTGCCTTTTTTAGCAACAGCAACACTTCATGCCATTTAAGGGTGGTGAAGACTATAGAATCTGTTCTTTTCCACTGCATATGCTTCTGTTAGCATGCAAGTGCACAAAGCTGCTGCTGATTTAATCAGTGTTTTAAACGCCAACCACCTAGAAATGGAGAAGTTCATACAGCATCCTCACAACTTGTGGTTAACTTCTGTCTGTTGTCTTGTAGTACTGACATGGGAAATGCTGGGCTTGAAATGCAATGGCTGGACCTCAGTTGTGCCTTTCTGTCAAAAAACAGCCAATTGATTCCTTCTGTACCTTCCTCAGATTCCACCTAGTGCACCAAATGTATTGTGGATACTTTTTTTCTTCACAGCAGTTTATATTGGCTTCTCTAGTAGTATTTTTGTTATGACACAGATAAATGTGCACTCCAGTAGTGAAATATGATTATGTACATGAAAGTAGCTGCACAGTTTTCAACATCTGAAGATGACTTTGTTATCAAGTACATGGCAGAAAGAGGGCAAAGATGAAAATGTTATGTATGGCTTTTCAGGTATGAAGGGATACAGTAATGAGAAGTGAGGGGAACCTTCACACTGCTTAGGAATTTGCTACCTTTTTGGCAGGTCTGAAGGAAGTGTGGATCTNTTGAGTAGTGATAACAAACATTGAACAGATTTGTTCAGAATATATCATTGAAATGAAATGAGGGCTGTTGAAACAGCTTGCTATATCTATTCCTAGTTTTTCTTTTATCGGTAGTTTTGTCATTGTGAATTTATTTATAAAATAATTAGTATTTACCATTTTTTTAAAAGAAAACAAAACAAACCAAGAATCAAACTCCCAGATCCTTCAAAGCAACCAACCATTTGTTCTGGTATACTATAAGGAAACTAGCATTTATCAGAGAGGTAAGGGGAGGAGGAGGAGGTGGAGGGTGAAGGTGTTAGATTAAGTCCTGCATATTGAAAAATAAGTAGTGTTTTATACACTATGTACATTTAAACAGTATAGCAAGCACTCCATCTTCTGGGGTACCATTAAGAATAAAATCTAGAGGATTTATTTTTTTCATGCATCTTGTTTAAAACAAACAAAACCCAAACAAAGCTCTCTTTGTTTGTTAGATGTCATTTTTGCACTATGAAGATGGTGTACTGGATCCAAGTTCCATCATTCCTTTAATAGATGGAGGGACAGAAGGTTTCAAAGGAAATGTCCGTGTGATTATTCCTGGCATGACAGCCTGTGTTGAATGCACCCTGGAGCTTTATCCACCACAGGTAATTGCAACCAAAAGTATTTCCTTTTTCTGTATCCCTCTGATTGGCTTGTTTCTTCTCCTAGTGGTATACAAAATCTGTTTTCTTCTGTTTTCTTCCTCTGCCCACACCAGGTCAATTTTCCCATGTGTACTATTGCATCTATGCCCCGACTACCAGAGCATTGCATCGAGTATGTCAGGATATTGCAGTGGCCAAAGGAGGAGCCTTTTGGAGGTAATTAATGTACTGCACTGGTGCTAAACTGACAGTTCTCATTTTATCTAATGTTTTCAGTTAGGTATACACAGTCACTTTTAATAAATCAATCCAGAACTGTAACTTATCTGTAAATTCTTAACCTTGTTGCAGAAGGTGTTACATTGGATGGAGACGACCCTGAACATATACAGTGGATTTATGAAAAGTCTTTAGAAAGAGCATCACAATTTAATATTAAAGGTGTTACCTACAGACTCACTCAAGGTAAGGGTACAGTGTTTCCCAAAGGTTGGGGCATTTGCAGTTAGGCTAGACTGGCATTCTCTGACTTTGTTATGACTATGTTGGCAGCTCTGCTGAGAAATAGTTTTCTTCTCCTCGAGCATCTTAGAAACAAGTAACTTGTTTCTTGTGCCAGCACAAATATTTTTCTGATGAATAGTATGTTTAGGCATTTGTGGTGAATCAGAGGAACTTATCTGGGACAAAACTGAACATTCTTTTTGCCACTTTATTTTTAACCTGGAACAGCTCCACAGTTTACCCTGTGACCACTTTTGCTGGGTCAAAGAGCAGAAACAAAAGAACATGATTGCCTTTTTTAGCAACAGCAACACTTCATGCCATTTAAGGGTGGTGAAGACTATAGAATCTGTTCTTTTCCACTGCATATGCTTCTGTTAGCATGCAAGTGCACAAAGCTGCTGCTGATTTAATCAGTGTTTTAAACGCCAACCACCTAGAAATGGAGAAGTTCATACAGCATCCTCACAACTTGTGGTTAACTTCTGTCTGTTGTCTTGTAGTACTGACATGGGAAATGCTGGGCTTGAAATGCAATGGCTGGACCTCAGTTGTGCCTTTCTGTCAAAAAACAGCCAATTGATTCCTTCTGTACCTTCCTCAGATTCCACCTAGTGCACCAAATGTATTGTGGATACTTTTTTTCTTCACAGCAGTTTATATTGGCTTCTCTAGTAGTATTTTTGTTATGACACAGATAAATGTGCACTCCAGTAGTGAAATATGATTATGTACATGAAAGTAGCTGCACAGTTTTCAACATCTGAAGATGACTTTGTTATCAAGTACATGGCAGAAAGAGGGCAAAGATGAAAATGTTATGTATGGCTTTTCAGGTATGAAGGGATACAGTAATGAGAAGTGAGGGGAACCTTCACACTGCTTAGGAATTTGCTACCTTTTTGGCAGGTCTGAAGGAAGTGTGGATCTCCTTGTTCCCAGTGAAAACTTGTATGCACAGGAAATCTTGCTTTGGATTGGTGTGTGTATTGTGCTGCTTGAGTGGATGGGCTCAGTGAAGAGAGTTGTACAGAAACCAGTACATTCTGACAAGCCTGTTCTTGCAAAAGGAATTCCAAAATGAAATGTCTTTCCTTCAGTGAAACAGGAGTGGAATAGAACTGAGTTTTAAGTTTCAGTGCTAAATACAAAATACTTTGTTTTGGAATTTCTTCATTAGTTCTCTTTGTGCAATACCTTTTTTTTTTCTCAATGTGCTTGATCCATTCCTAAAATAAAAACCCTCCAAAGCACTTGGAACAGGATATCATTATACGTCATTATTACAGAAATCCCTGGAAAGTTCAAAGTAATTTTGGGTACACCCTTCTGTAATTATTCTGGCTAAAAGTTGTCTTGATGTCATTGCTTGGAAAAGACAAATCTGTGTGTTTTGTTTTTACAGGAGTGGTTAAACGAATTATTCCAGCAGTAGCTTCTACAAATGCAGTAATTGCAGGTATGCTGAAAACTCATTTCACTTCTGCTTTATGGGCTTTAGAGTTTTGTAAGGCAACAGTTTGGAATCAAGAACTTGGAGAGGATAAAACTAATTTTTAAATGTGTCCGATTTATTCTTACAGCCTCATTTCTGTTTTCCATAGAGAAACTCAATGTGATGAATTTTAAACTCTCATGAATGTGGGAGTGAGCAAAAACATTTGAGACTGGAGAAAATAAATACTTTGAAGACATGGTATATAAATTCAACATAGTCTCAGATTAGTGCTGAATCTATGGTGTTATTGCACAGGTCTGCCAGCTACCTCCAGATGGTTGGTGTTCTCTTTACAAATTGTTATAATTGGGTGGGGTTGTTTTGTCATTTTGTGTTTGACACAACTCTGCCCTAATGCCTGCAGGTTCTGAGATAGAGTTAGAAAGAAACTGTATGTGTTTTTTTTCTTTCTCATTCCAGCTGTTTGTGCCACTGAAGTTTTTAAAATAGCTACAAGGTATTTCATTTCTTATTAATTATATACATGGTTCCCAACATAATGACATGTATTGACACCAACATGTTTGTCATTGCAGTGCATACATTCCTCTAAACAACTACTTAGTGTTTAATGATGTGGATGGACTGTACACCTACACATTTGAAGCTGAAAGAAAGGTTAGTGTCATTAATGGACTGTTTCCTTTGTGTGTATTGAACTGAAGGCAATTTGTGTGTATTTCTGAAATACTGCATCTCTTGGCCCCATTTCTGGAGTTTTAAAAACAGAAACTTCTGAAATAGGGAAGTTCTTTAGCCAGCTGTTTCAGGGGTGTCTGCAGGTGCAACTGGTATCTCAGCTGGTTTTGCTGTGCTACCTGCAGAGGAAGAGCACTTGGGTTTTTTGAAAGGGAATCCTGCAGATTTCCCCCATCATACAGGAGAAGTGATTTACAAAATAAGGAGCACTGGGGAGGCCACTTCTTGAGTGTTGTGTCCAGTTTTGGGCACCTTAATTCAGGAGAGATCTTGAGGCGCTGGAGTGAGTGCAG
>VYZU01053111.1:276-12938 GCA_013401355.1 Ceyx cyanopectus | reverse complement strand
CCAGCCTGCTCCTTTCCAGACTTCAGAGAATCCAGAAGAGAAGGAAGGAGTAAAAGTTTCAGCAAAATAGAGTATAAAAAAAAAGAAAAAGGGTGTATAGTGATAAATAGGGCGGGGGGGGGCGGGTTGTTGCCAGGCCTGAGTTGTATCACTACCCAAGAGCCACCCGGGTTGGGGTGTACGTGGCATTTTGGGCATCATCTGTGATCTGTGATCATGCACCCAGTGCTGGAATTCTTTGTTCCACTGATTTTTTTCCTATAATAATAAATTTTAAGCGTGAGCATCAGCATGGAACACATGGCTTATGAGGAAAGGCTGAGGCACCTGGGGCTCTTTAGTCTGGAGAAGACTGAGAGGGGACTTGATAAATGTTTATAAATATCTGAGGACTAAGTGTCAAGAGGAAAGGGACAGCCTTTGGGAATGGTTACAAGCTAGAACACAAGAGGTTCTGCCTTAACATGAGGAAGAACTTTACTGTGAGGGTGCCAGAGGCTGGAAGGGGCTGCCCAAGGGGGTTGTGGAGTCTCCTGCTCTGGAGATGTTCAAGACTGGTTTGGATGTGTTCCTCTGGGACCTGGGTTAGATTATAGTTAGATTATATTTAGATTATATGATCCTGCCTGGCAGGGGGGTTGAACTAGAAGATCTCCAAGGTCCCTTTCAACCCCTGATACTCTGTGATACTGTGATACTGTGTTTCTCAAACTCTGTAAGCCCTTAGCTGAACTAGCCAAAGCTTTCAGCAAAGATTCTACAAACAGGAGTTCCTAGCAAGGATCAAAACATATTTTTTGAAGGTACCAGCTCTTTTCATTTCAGAGAACAGAAGTTTCTACTCAACTACTTCCCTGAGATCTTAGGGATCAATGTACAATGTACATCTAGTCAGCTCCCACTTTATGTCCCTGAAGATTTAAGATTATTCCAAATTACTGTTGAATTTGTCTGTTAATTATCTGTTAATTGTCCTTCTGGCTGGCCAACTAAGAGATGCAACTATCCACTCTACATATCTTATTGAATGTATCTATTCATTGTGCTTCAGCTGCAAAAGGTAACTACAAAATGTATGGTCATGCTTTCAACCAAACCCTGCTGAATGGCACTGCTAGAAGACCTTCTACTTTGCTTAATATCTGAGACAAAATTTAAAGAAAAGAATAAGCAAAAAACCAAAACGTGAGGACAATCTATGTCAGTCTGTAAACAAGGTAACAGAGGAATTCAGTAAAATACTTAGGGTCAATCTTTGGGACTTTTAGCCCCCTTTAATGGCAGAATGATTTTATTTTCTTTAAAGAATATTGCACTTCATTTCCCCCCAAGGAAATGGTGAAATGACTTGCCTTCAATAGATACATAGATAGATAGATAGATAGATAGATAGATAGATAGATAGATAGATAGATAGATTTTTTTACCAGTGCCCATTTAAGTTTGTAGACTTCTCTGATGTGACCCAAGAGGCAGGTTTGTTTGTGGGGAAGCCTTGAAAAACCCCTGCACTTATACTGGGACAGCTATTTTCTCTGCAGTTCTGTGATGTCAGAAAAGAGAAGTAGATTAGGCCTGGCAATGATGAGCTATATTGCACAGATCCATGGCTCCAAAGAGCAAGAGAAGTGGAAAGAAAAGGGTTCTCTTGCTGTTTCCTTGAGTGGGGTGGAAAGCACTCTAAAATGCTGGTTATGTGCTAAATGGTGACCAAATGAAGCGTGAAAAGCAAATGGATGGCACTGGCAAGTGAGGCAAACTCCAAGCCCTAGCAACAATGCTTAACTGCAGCTGGCCCCTGTGAAGGGGAAAACAATCAAAAAATACAGGGACTAAGGTGCTCACAGTGAAGAAACTGGGAGAAGAAATGTAACATTCCCTGTGCTGCAGAAGAATGAGAGAAAAATGAAACAAGGGGCACCACTGTTTCTTGCACAAAGTGAGAAGTGGAGCTCCAAAGGTGTGCTGGGCAGCACTCTGGCACGCTGTCACCAGGCATTACCTTGCTGTTTGTGCTCAGAGAGCTTTACATGCAGTTCAGCAGGGCTCTGCAGTCAGACCTTTGGGCACCTACAGACATTTCTTTCTAGGGTATCTTGGTGGTAGAGTTCAACCCATAGTCACCGTTTTGTTTTTCCTAGATGCAACCTTGAAAAAAAATCCATGATCAGAGAGGTCTTCTAGATGCCCGTTCAAGGAGCATGTATGTGTTTTGTAAGGGTGTCATTGCATTAGTCACACGGGGTAACCAGCTTTTCTGAGATAACACCCCAGATGTGCTCTACAATTTGGCTGACCACCACGGGATGATAAAGGGATGAGCAACCTGCAAGTGCCAAACTGAAGAAACCTCAGAGAAGAAGCCCATCACACACCAAAGGAATCTTTGCAACTGACACAGTGGGTGTTTTCCTCAAATATCCACAGATTTTTGCTTTCGCTGAGTTGAAACAAGTATCTCTATTTTGTTTGTGCTTCTGCCGATACAATCAGGCAGCTCTAGCAGCTGTGAAGTTGGGAAGGCAAACACATTAGTGACACGATCCTTCTTTCTGCAAAAAGCAAACCCAAGGAGCAGTTTTGAATCGCAGTAGGAAGCATTTGCTCTACAGTGGCTTCAGAAAGCAGCTGTCCTCACAGCGCTGCATCAGAGGCTTATGATCGGGAGTAGCCCAAATAAAACCGCAATAGATGCAACGAGTCCCAAGGGATACGGTGGCACTGGGGCCCGGGTGAGAACAGGACATTTAAAATCTTTTTTTCTAACGGCTTCCATCTGACGGGCTGTCCAGCAGGGGAGCCAGCAGGGCAGACAGCAAGCGGGTCATTAGGAGATGCTGAGACAGGGACCCGCGTTTCATCCATTCCCGCCGGAGGATGGTGACAGGTGTCGCTTCATCCGGATCTCCTGTAAACAACCGGGAGCTCTTCAAAGCCGGCTGCGCTGCCTCTGCCCTCCCCTCTCCCCGCCCCCTCCTGCGGGGGCTCCGCTGCCCGGCCCCGAGCAGAGCCGAGCCGGGCTGGGCTGAGCCGGGCTGGGCTGCCCTCGGGACCCGGCGAAGGGTGCGGAGCAGGGTGCGGAGCAGGACACCCCCACACCGTCCTCGGCCGATGACCACCGACCTCAGGGAGCCCGGGTGAGCGGTAAGCACGGGGCAGGAACAAATCGCTGCGGCAGAGTCAGCGGAGCAGGGCTCGCTGTGAGCGGGGCTCGGCTCCGGGTCCCTCCGGCCGCCGAACTGCGGGAGGCAGCGGCCGGGTAGAGCCGGTAGCTGCCGCGGGTGCCTCCTGCTGGTCCTGTGCTGGTCCTGTGCTGGTCCTGTGCTGGTCCTGTGCTGGTCCTCAGCTGGACCTCAGCTGGACCTCAGCTGGACCTGTGCTGGTCCTCAGCTGGACCTGTGCTGGTCCTCAGCTGGACCTGTGCTGGTCCTCAGCTGGACCTGTGCTGGTCCTCAGCTGGTCCTGTGCTGGTCCTCAGCTGGTCCTGTGCTGGTCCTCAGCTGGTCCTCAGCTGGTCCTGTGCTGGTTCTCAGCTGTTTCTCAGCTGTTTCTCAGCTGGTCCCCTGCTGGTCCCCTGCTGGTCCCCTGCTGGTCCCCTGCTGGTCCCCTGCTGGTCCACTGCTGGTCCTCAACTGGTCCTATGCTGGTTCTCAGCTGGTCCTGTGCCGGTCCACTGCTGGTCCGCTGCTCTAAGCTCTGGCCTTTTCCCGTAGAACTGAGAAGGGTTTTTGTTGTTTCCCACCAGGGGTGAGCAGCAGGAGAAAGCACTGGTTTTCTTTTTTCTCCTGTTAATTCTGAGAGTTGTGTGGTTTGGAAAGTCTGAAGAACATCGCGAGCAGAGGCAAGGACAGCAAGAATGTCACTCAGTGAAATTCAGTTTCACCCTGAAGCAAAAAAACCTCTTGGTTTTGTTATGGTTTGGTTTTTTGTTTTTTGTTTTTTTTTAATTTGGAATAGACAAAACCTCAAGCTCAAAAACTAACTGCTCATTTAACTCCTCTTGCTTCTCTGTAAGGCTGCACTTGTAGCTTCTCTAATAACCTGAATGCATTTAAAAAGATAGTTTAACTTTGTGATAGATACCAAGGTGTAGAAACACTGATGCATTACAGTGGCAGTCTTCCTTCTGGCCTCTTCTCCTGCCTTAAAGGTATGTGGTTTGTAAGATTAGTGCCATTTGCTTTGATGAAGGTCATTAATTTTTCCTCTCTTGTATTGGCTCCGGGCCATCTGTGTTGATAAGAGCTGTGTAAAGTTTGTGCAAGTTAAGATGCTCTGTGGCAAATGAGTTGTTTTCATGAATTCAGCATCCAGCTGGGAAATCTGTGAAGACTTTGGTTGTCCCCAGCTGTCAAGGGGTAGTCTGTCCCCACTAGGACACCAGCATAGCCTTGCCCAACCTCTCCTACCAGTGGAGTCAGTTTGTGCTATGGCCAGGACTCTTGCTCTTTCTTACATATACCTGCTGACCTATGGCAGCAGTGTGCTGACCTTCTGTGAGAGCATTATTCCTCTGCTGAGGAGCTGCCTCAGTCCCCCTTAGCCCTATGCCTGATAGCATTCACTGGGCTGTAACCTGACCATGAGGGTCACTGAATGCTCTGTGTGCTTGTTGGCATGGGGAGTGAACTGATCTCTTGTTGGCATGGTCCCAGGATGTGCTCAGTTTGATGTGTACTTCATTATGGCTTTTAACTTTCCCAGGGGGATTAAAAGTGTTTTACCTCAATGAAAATTCAGACTATATCTCCAAGCAAGCAGTGAAACTCAAGTAACATGCACACCTGTCAAGTAATGAAATACAGAGCACTGGCAAACGAGGTTTTGAAGAGGTAGTTTATTTTTAGACATTAATACATAACTTACAGTGAGATTGTGCTGTTGGAAATATTCTTTTGGTTCCCACTGATTTAAGAAGGATGGGGTTGAACAGAGTTAGGTCTTGTGGCAATATCATCTCATGACCTAAAAGGCAGCCTTGTTGGTATCTTGAAGTGTGACCCAGGGTCCCTACCTGTTAGCTTTCTGGAAGGTAAGGATATATGGCTCTTTGGCATATATAAAATTAATTGAAATACAGCACTGAAGAAAGGTGTTATAGAGTACCCAGAAATGGCTTTCAGAAGATGATTTGCATGTTCATGTTTCCAAGCCCAAAGGCTTGGAAAAGGTTAATCCCCATACATAGGGATGCTGGAAAAGCAGGTTTGGGAGGAAGACCAAGGCATATGTGTACATTGATGTAGTAGAGGTATTGTGGAAAACATTATTTGGATTTCCAACTTGCCTGCTTACATATTGTTTTTTCTCCAAAAAAGTGAGATTTTGACTTTTATGATGCATCAGTTGTTGGAAAACTGGTGGGTAGCTGAGACTATCCTCACTTGGTTTATTCTGCCTGAATAGTAATGTAAATGTGACATTGTCAAACTGATAATCTGCATTTTGCTTGCTTCATTTGTCACATAATGTGGTGCAGAAAGGTGTCTGTGCTATGAGAGAGACTCCAGAATCCCTTGGAATGGAGAACAGAAATTTCAATTTAGGGAGGTGTCTCAAACATGACTCCACAATACAGTAGCTTTCACAGAAATATTTATAGCCATATAGATGTATTAAAGCAGCAAAAACAAGGATGAGATTTTAACTGACATCTGTACTTATATTTTCTTACAGAAGAGGACATAAGTATTTAAATTCATATATGTGCAATTTTAGTGTACATGTCTTAAAGTTGCACAGAAACCTCTTGCTTTATTAACAGAACTGTGTAGTAGACACTCAGAATTAGGGCTCAATACAAAATTTTTGGAGGGTTGGTTTCTTTTCTGTGTGTGTTTTATGTTCAAAAAGTTCTGGGAATAACATGAAATATTCTTCCTTTTGAAGTGTATCTGAGACCATGTGAATATCCTGTAAAAAAAGTAGAGAGGGGCTCCTATGTCTGCAATTAAAAAAACCCTTAAAATTCATTTAAGATCTGCTTTTAACCAATGTGGATCTACACTTGGTACAAAAAATAATGGATTTAAAGGTGTTGTACTGTTCTTTCCAGGTCCTGAGTCATGCCTGTTGTTTTGATCCTGATTATCTGGAACTCTTTCCCAAAATTTTGCTAAGCATTATCTCAGCTACATCAGGTGTTGTTTAGTGGAAATAAATTTTTGCAATTACAGATATAGGACCAAATTTTGAATTGAGGAAAAGACCAATATGGTGATTCATGTCTGTAGCTGGGATTCAGGAACCCTCAATTTAAGACCAGGACAGCCAGACACGTTTAGGGAAGAGTTTTAGTTGTTACTTCTGCATTTCTGTGAAAAAAATTGATCTTTCAAGAAGGAAATAAATGCGTGCTGTTTATGTCACAGTATTACAGATCCTGTGTATAAATACTGGTGCCAATGACAGAAAGAATAGTTTTCATCGTCCTGTCTTTTCCTGCTCTCTCAGCAGCATTCAGACCTCAGGCTGGTCATTATCTCAGTGGTTTGATCTTGAGAAAGAGGGGCTGTGAATAGGGGCAGTGATAGAACTGCAGCTCTCCTGCTGAGAAGGAAATCTCTTCTTGATTGAAGCTTATCACAAAACTCCCATCAACTTCAAATTAGAAGGATTTCGCATGGGGCAGCCTGAATGCACCTGAAATCTCCTGTTGGGCAGTCTGGAAAGGTCATTTTTCAGGTTGTGGAGTTTGGTTTTTTTTAATTTTAAAAGATTAGTAAGGAAGAAAAAAAGAGCAAATTGTGAGTAGTGTAAAGAGGAAGCTGACAACAAAGTTCAGAGTTTGCTGCTAAATCTGTGCTGAATGAGGAAGACAATTTTTGTGAAAGCTGATGAAGGAATTCTGCTGTCTTGGGTATATCTGCTTAGAATGAGAATGGGGTGTTTCTCCTTTGGTTTATCATGGAAACAATAGTTTGACAACATGTAGTTGTCAAACAATATCAGTAGCACTTTTGTGGCTGTTTATTTAACGAGCATATTCTGTCCAGAGAAGCCAAAATTTATCAGCAGTAGCACATGCTAAAGTTTTAACTTATTATCTCATAACTACTAGTCTCCATGTGTTGTTCATATTTATTTTTTTTTTAAGACAGAAGCAGAAATAAGACCTTAGAATTATTTAAAAACCTTTTTGCAAAGCAGACAGACATTCCACTAAAAAAAAAGTTGAGATATACTGAATTTAATGCTTGCTCAGTATACATACAGGCATTTATAGCCTTGATATTTAAATCTAGTCTCTAAACTCCAGTACTTTGACTTCAGTGATAAACAGAATATTAACCACCCCCCACCCCTCTCAGATCTCAGTTTTACTCCTCTTTTCTGTACTGGAGCAAACCTGAATCCTACCAAATTTTTGAAATTTGGGAAGTTTTAAGGGGTTTCTTTTGTTAAGGGAGGATAAGTTCCTTCATAAAACCACGGATCAACCAATTAAATTAACATCTCCCTTAGTCTCCAGGGAGCATTTGCCCTCTCCATGGGTGAGCTGGGGACTGCCCAGTGGCAGATCTCAGGAAGGCTTTGAGAGGGGGAGGAGGCAGCAGGGCTGTGGGCTCAGCAGCTCTGGAGCAGCTGGAGGTGCTCAGGTGCAGGCTGGGATGGAGTGTGAGCTTCTAAGTGCTGAAGAAACCCTGTGTTACTCTCTCAGCACCTAATCAATTAACTCTTGGGAGAGGGGTAATTATTAAGAGAGAGAAACAGAAGCAGTGCACTGCCCATCCTAGCTTCTCTGGCTTGTCATTTTCACCCCTTGCTTACACATCACAGCTGAGTAAGAATTGCAAAGGTGTTGTGAGACATCTCTTGTGCTGTTTGTGTCTTCACTGTCAAAGCAAGGAAAACTGAACCCTAAATGTCAACTGTGAGGTTGTCACTACTCGAGCAAGAGCAGACTTGCATCACTATTCACTGCTTCCTTGCTGCTGGTTTTCAGTTTGTTTGTGAATCACTGTTACACAGAGGAGTAAATTTGATTTAGTATGGCTCTAGCAGCACTTTCTAGCTGCACTAGGACCTAAAACTGAGTTCAGAGCAAGTCCATCTTCCCAAATTATGTAACTCAAAGGTTATTGTTGATTTGACATTTGGCAATAAATTATTTTTTATTATTTGTGGCTGTTAAACCAGAAAAAGGATGCTCTTTGTGCTTCTAAGAGGGTTTGTTTCTCCTGTTATGAAAACAGTGGGTGTAGGGGATCTAGACCTATGCCTGCTTCCATCTCCCCCATCCATTTCTGCATTTTGAAAGGAGAAGGAGAGAGGTGATAAAAGTGCTGTGAACAACTTCTGTGTTTCTGAAACTGCCCAGTATTCATTTTCAGCTGACTGAGAAGACATCCTGTCCCCAGACATCATTTCCATCTCCAGTACAGTTTGAGAATTCCAAGTATGTATTTATGTTGATAGAAAAAGAAGATATAAAGATTATTTTGATCCCAATAGTCGTTCATTTGAGTCATGTGGCTTGGGTTAGAGTGTTCAACTCACATTGAAAGAAGCAGTTTAACTTGTCTGTGGGTGACATAATGGTGCTGTTACTACTGATTTGTGATGTTATTTCTCCTGCCTTGTATCTGGGTCTTAGTGCCTTTTCTAGGCAATAAGGAGGACCATATATCCTGGCCAGGCTGCATTTCTTAAGCTATGGAGCATCATATGGGCAATTGTGAAAAAGAAAACCCAAGTTACAAAAGGACTGATGACAGGAAGAACCCATCTTCCCATTCCCATAGTTGCAGCAGAGACTGACTTGCATCAAATATATTTTGAAAATAAGTATGGATAGGCTGCTGTGAGAGCTGCACAGCATGGAGAGTAAAAAAAAAATGCTGCTTTGGTGATATTTTTTTTTTCCCCTCAGATGTAAACATAGTAAATTGAGTTAGGAAGTATTTAAATGCTTAGTGTTCTAAATATAATATTTTTTATTACTCCATTAAAAAAAATTAAAACATGTTTTAAAGCATTTTCTGTGCAATTAATATTGCACAAATGCTGTAATTGCTCTGTCATAAGAAAACATGAATTTCCAGGAATTTATATTTTTGGTTTATCAATTTCAAAGGCAAGACTTAAGCTGTGTGTAGAATTTGGAAGCTATCCCCAGAATCTGGAATCACATGAAGCTATGTTTCCAGAGTACAGAATAAGGTTATTCTGTTGAATTAGCTTTTAAATCTGCTTCCACAGACTGCACTTCTCTATTGCCTTGCCAGGTGTGTATAAAGAATGTGTCCAGCAGGTAGAGGGAGGTTCTCCAACCCCTCTGCTCTGCACTGGTGAGACCACATCTGGAGTGTTGTGTCCAGTGCTGGGCACCCCAGTTCAAGAGGGACAGGGAAATACTAGAGAGAGTCCAGCAGAGAGCTCTGAAGATGATGAAAGTACTGGAACATCTCTCTTATGAGGAAAGGCTGAGAGCCCTGGGGCTGTTTAGCCTGGAAAAGAGAAACTGAGAGGAGATCTTACGAATGTTTACAAATATCTGCAGGGTGGGTGTCAAGTAGAAGGGGCCACTCTCTGTTCAGTGGTGCCCTGTGATGGGACAAGAGGTGATGGTAGCAGGTGAAACATGGGAAGTTTGGAAAAAAATAGTGTATGAAAGGGAGAATGTAAACTTTAGTGTATCATTTATATTTTCTAATATAAATGATTGCATTATTAATCCCTCTTTTTGAAAACACTGGCAAAGTGTCATAAAAATGTAAAATAAAATCTGTTTATTTTTTTAACTACCAGCATTCATTCAAGCACCAAATTACCACATAACTTCATTATTAGAAAATGGAACAGTAAAATGTAGGTTCTTCACATATGGAATAATTGCAAGCAACTGCTCAAAGGATCTATTGCCAGTAACTTGCAAAGGTGTTTGGCCATGGTTTTGATGAGTAAATATGTCTGAAAGTGTGATCTGTGTCTTACTAAGCAGCCTTTTGTGGTGGTTTGACCTTGGTTGGAAGTCAAGGTGGCCACTGACACACTCTGCTACCCCCCTCTCCTTCTCTCCTCTCAGCTGGACCAGGGGGAAGAAAATAAGATGAAACTCGTAGGTTAAGATAAAGGCAGTTTAATGAAAAGCAAAGCAAGGCAGCGTGCATGGAAGGAAAAAAAAAAAATCCCAAAGATGTCTTCTCTACTTCCCCTCAGAAGGGAATATCTGGCCCTTTTTGGGAAGCAGGGCTCCAAATGTGTAGAGTTGTTCTGCAGGACAAGCTGCTGCCCTGCTCTCCTCCTCCTGCCCTGGGCTGCTGTGGGGAAAATTCACCCCAGCTCAGACNTCCTTCTGTTTCTCCTCAACCTCTTGTGCTCCAACTGACTCCCATTGCCTCTTGTCCTGTCACTGGATGTCCCTGAGCAGAGTCTGGCTCCATCCTCCCTTCTTTAATTTTCTCACAGTTTTCATCACATTAGAACTAAATTTCACATTTCAGTCTTGTTCATCCTTAAGTGTGAAGGGTAGTGTTGTGAGAAGGGCTCTGTACTATCTCAGTGCAGTACTTGATTTGAAATTCAGGGGGTGCTTTTGTGTTTTGTAGACAAGGTCCCCATTGCAGGGGAGTGCTATGTGCCAGTGAACCAGTGGTGAACAGGTGGTCACACCAATTTAATGCACTGTGAGCAGGGATTCTGCTGAATCTCTTCTGCATGGCCTTCTTCCAGACCCCCAAACTGAGCTGAACTTCTATAAAGCAAGAAAAGATTTATATATATCTTTATATATAAGTCAGTAAAGTCATTTCAGGTATTTGTAAGCATCAAGGAGAGCTTACTTTTGTTTTGCCTTTCCTGATGTGCTCTGAAAAATGAGACACCAAAAATATTTTTGTTTTATTTTGCAAGTAGCTTATTGTGGTTTTGCAAAGCAATCAGACTTGGGATGAGTTTCCAAAGAAAAACAGTTAAACATGAGACTCTGGTGAAAATTAGTGATGAAGGGCTATGTAACTGTAAGAATTCTGCTGTTCTTGTCCATCTTTTATAAACATCTTTCATGGCATTTCTCAAACTCTGGAGAAAATGAGGTTGAGAACCACGTTTATATTCTGGGAATTATTGCCAAATTTGGCTGTGAAACTGATACTGTTTTTTAATGGTAATAATAATAGCTTGTTCCAAGTGAAACAGCTCCCTATAACTGCAAAAGGTATGCAAGGTTATTTACTTGCTAAATATGAAATATTGCTGAGAGTCGTGTTTAATCCTCTGCTTCTTCCATAGTTGTTATTAGTTGTTGTGATGTCAGGTAAGTGAATGTCATGAACAGCCCAGTTCATTACCCACTGAAAATGTTCATTACCCACTGAAGCTTTTGGGGCCTTTTCCTGGGTTTCAGGTGGCATGGATCAGCCTTTATCTGCTAGTAGACTTGAGGCAGATTATTCATTAATGCTGAGTGCAATTGTAAGTTGTTTGAGTTCTCTTCTACTCTTTTGACAGGTGACCACGACATTGAATACTTTTCTTTCTCCTTTGTTAAATTACAGCTTCTGAGTCCTGTTATTCAAAGAAATGATTATCTTAAAAGCCAAAAGGAGCAGCTATTATCCTGCTTCTCAGGACTTTTTCAAGGAAGTGGAGAAGATAATCAGAACAGGGGGAATCAAATGTGTGTTCTGTCTGTGGTTATATGTGTGTGTTATGGAGTGATCCATAATTTGCCTTGACATAACATTATAAGTCACAGTGGTGAGATGTGTCAGGCCTGCAGGGGCATGCACATATTAAATCAAGCTCCTTTGTGTGCTGAGCTGGCAGGAGCAATATCAATTAGTATGTGCATTTTTTCCCTATCAAAATGTTGTTACAGAGCACTGTCTTTCAATAATAGCTAAAATAATTCTGAACACCATGCTCACTGACAATCCTGGTACATGTATCTGATAAAACAGAATGTTTATTACTGGTTTTTGTAAATGTTTTTTGGTTTTTTTGGCCACTTTCAGAATGTTAATGCATAGCTTTAAGTTGAAAAAAGCTGTTTTCAGAAGGTCTAAATCTACCTTTAACATTATTTCAAATAAAAAAGAATAGAATAAAGAATATCTGGGTATGTAGCTGGCTTTGCTGCCTTCTGGCTACAGATGGCTGCCTTCAGGGTGGACTCTGGTCCCAGCTGCCAGAGTCTGCACTGGGCAGCCCTGTGCAGGGAAGGAGAACAGATGTGCCCAGCAAATGCCCCAGCACTGGGCTGCTCTGCTGGCTGCTCCACTGGGCATGGCAGTTGATAGATTTGCTCTTTTCTTCCTTTTTACCCTTCAGCATCGTGGAGCAGGACACTCCTTTGAGGAGGAGGAGGTATTAAATTCCTCTAGAAGGGAGGAGATGGCAACACGAGGTCTGTCCCCTCACATGGGTGTGCCCAAGCCAGGGGAAATAAGGGAGTCCCAGTCCCAGCTGCAGATTTAATGGGTGCTCTGGAATGACTCTCCTTTGCAGACCTGATGCAAAAGGTCAGCATCACAAGCAGGATTCATTCACCCCAAATAATCTACATTAAAAAAATACTTTTTCCAATGTCTTTGCAGACTGAACTTAATTTAAATGAAATTTACCTTCTCTACTGGATGACCTATTGGTTTTTGGGGCTTGTGGTTTTTTGTTGTGTGGTGGATTTTGGGGTGTTTGTTTGTGGGGTTGATTTTTGTGGG
>VYZU01053109.1:35027-45340 GCA_013401355.1 Ceyx cyanopectus | reverse complement strand
GAAGTGGATCAGTCTGATTTCAGAATGAACTGGATGCTTTGAGATTGTAATTTCTGTAATTTTTCTAGGTCCCTGTGTCTTCTCTCCCTCTCTCTTTCTCTCTCTTCTTTCCTCTGCTTGAGCCATGCACTTATCTGAAGCTGCTGGAAAATTCCCCATAGCCTGTATTTACTTTCCAGAGGGAGCATAATATGAGGCTATTACCAGATTAGCTGCTTGTACTTCTATGCTTTTCCTTTTCAGACCTCTGAGGCTGCAGTATTTGATGGTATTTTACTTATTATCTTTGCCATGCAGTTGACTGAACCATACTGAGTACCAAAGGCACATGATTCTCCAAGAGAGATTTGGGACTGTGCATCTGAGCTGGGAGTATTCACTTGGGCAAACTTCATTGAAGCCATGGGGAAAAAAACCAAACCAAACCAAAATAAAACCAAAAGATATGAAACTTCCATTTGATAAGAATATATTAATCCTTTCAAACCTTTTAATTTAATATTTGTATAATAGATTTAAAGGAAGTGACAAGTGTAAAGAATACAATGAATTTAAGGGAAACAAAGTGAACTGTTAAATAATATGTTTGCATTTACTGGGATCACTGCAGCTTTTGTGGTTCTCCTCACTCCCCTAACAGGGAGCAGGTAGTGTAATCATTTCTGGAGCAGCCCCCATGTGCCAGCTGTAGCAGAGCAGCCTGCATTCAGAGCAGCAGCAGCAGCAAAGATGCAGGGCTGAGCAGTAGTCAGGCACTGCTTCATAGTTGGATCATTTCAATTTTCTTTCAGTATGCCCAGAAAATGACTTTTAAATTCGCCAGACACCACTGAGCCATAGAAAGATGTCAGCACAACAGGAGCCCTATAAAACATGTCCTTGATGGGCTCTCTTACCTCTATGGTTTGTCATACTCAAATTTCTGTTCTTTCAATTAAAAATAAAATAAGATCTCGTTCTTTGATTTGGGTTCATCCTAATATATGTAGGTTCCTCCGTGCTCAACCACAAGACCAGGCAGTGTTACCAAACAACTACCAGGAATGTCTGTAAATTACATTCACTACACTATTGCCAGGGAAGACTACAATTGTCAGCTGTCAGTGAAATGAAAATAATGAAACCTAAGTTATAAAAGAGCAGCAAAATTGTTTGAGTCACTGTATTTATACACGTAATTACTTTTAAAGTCCAAGCATCTTGAAAGCAAAAGAAGATTGGTTTTGTCGGGTGCTTAACAAGGTTTTCTCAGAAAGGTTCTTCCTAGAGAAAGTCCTGTAGAGAGCATCTGTGTCAGCAAAGCACAAACATCTTGACACTGTATGCAACATCCAAGTGAGCTCATGCTGCAATGCACACGAGCATTGCTCCAACAGGCAGAGCCATGGGGCTGAGATGGAGGCTGACTGCCAAACGTGTTCCCTCCAGCTCTTATAACGAGTGTTAACCACACATGGACAAAAGGAGGTGGAAAATGCTGAGGGCAAATGGAATTTCCTCTCTTCTTCCTTCAAATACTTCAGAAGAACTATATTTATAAGATATTAATGCATATAAAGTAATAATCCAAATAAAGTTGAGGATAGAAAAGTATTTGCAAAGACGTTGGGTTTTTTTGTATTTTTTTTCTTTGAGTGATTCTATTTTTTTTTAAGTAGGTTAGAAAATATGTATTGATGTAGAAATATCATATCTGTCAAGATTAGTGCTAAAGCAGAGCTAAACCATAGAGTTAGTTCTTGGCAGAGACATCCAGGATCTCTGCCTTTCAATATCTATATTATCCTTATTTTTCTATTCTCTGGGGGATCTGAGAGTTTTCATGCATGTTTTGGAAACTCTACATTTTCTTTTGGAAAACAAATATAGTAAGACCTGAGGGAAAAAGGAGTAAAGGCACAGGGGAACTACAAAGACAGATAGAATGCCATGGTGGTTGTGACATCAAACATGAAACCAGCACATGTATAATATAATATATAATATAATATATATTTTAATATAATATAATATATTACAATATAACGTATATATTTACCCTTCCACATGAAGGAGCATAATATTGCTTAACCCATGTTATGAGACTCGAACCCAACACCTCCTAGAAGTCCTGAATTTCACAGATATATTATAATAGTGAGCTTCAGTAGGCTGATGTACGACTTATTTTGGCTGTCCATTATAATATGGTGATTTCACCAACATTCTGAGTGTTTTAAAGTCCTGCTAGTTGGCACTGTAATTCATGGTGCATGTTAAATATTCACGGGTGTCTAGTACTGGATATCCCTGCTCATATTACATGAATTTTTAATGCCTTCCAAATAGCTGCAAGTGAGCCCATGTGGTACTTGATAATGGCACTTCATATAATAGATGTAATAGATACGTTGTGAAGCATGCTTTTAATGTCCATTAATACACTTAGGAGTATGTGTGTCACATTACAGGGGTAATTTGTCAGCTGTAACACACTATTGCTGTAGGAAGTTGCTGAAGGACTGTCAAGACTACAGTTACCAATTACAGATCTTATATTGCATCTGTTGGAAAGGTAACTAAGAAAATTCATTAATAAAAAGTAATACAGTGACAGGTTGTCATATAAGTAGTTGTGTTGTTCTCCTAACTAGATTTGATTTTTATTAAGAAAAAATCTAGCTGCTTAAATATCTTCTTGAAATGTGGGCTGCTTAAGTGAGAGGGAAATGTTTCAGCAACAAAGAGTATAAACTGGATATCGCTGCTTGTGCTTGCTAGGAGGATAGTACAAGGTTGTTTTCATATTCATCATTATTGCATCTCGTAGACATTTTGAGACAAACTCATTTATTTATGACTTTGAATCTTTTTTTTTTTGTGATAAATATAATCACATTTGAAAGGACTTGGTGTCTTTGTAAGGCTGAGTGGAGTTCAGCAGGTCTTCTCATATAACAGGGTGCTGTGACCTCAGCTGGATGGAGATGGTCAAAATCAGTGACATAGATCCCAAATGTACTGGTAAATCATGTTGTTTATAGGATTTTAGGACTTGCTGATGTTTCAGAACTTTGTGTTATTTCTCCATGGGATCCCCCAAATGGAAGTTCATTAGAAACAACTCTGTTTGTTACCTGAACTGAGTGTGATTTGTCTATCCCCCCACAAAAATGTCCAAAGTCTCAGAAAAGAGTCATCATGGATTTGGTGTGTATTTGAAGCAAGTGCTCAGTGAATGCTCTGTCAGGTTTTCCAAACGTGTCTTTCAGAACCAAATTCTTATCATCTCAGGGACTTCATTTTTGGGTTTGGATACCACAAAAGTGGTAAGCAATTTGAACTGTGACAATGAAAGCAAGTTTAACCTCGTGAACTCCAGTGTTTTTGATGGTGAAAGATTAAATTTTCCTACTTTGGTGGCTCTCACAAGTACCCTGGAATGGTCCACAGGGACAGCTTATCTATCTTTTGACAAATTGTTGGGCCCTTCTTATTTCTGAACTGCTTCTTTCAGGAGTATAAAACAGTTTGCTAATTGGTTGGGAGTCTCTGCTACACATTGAGTGCTCTCATTTTCCTGTGTTTTTATTCAATTTACTTTTACTTTGCTGGGTTAATGCAAATTGTATTTATAATTTAATATTAACAAGCTAAACACCAGGATAGAGCAGAATTACTATTGAAGTAGAAGTAAATACCTTGACTTTTACCATTATTTTGACAGTAATAATCAGTGCATTAGGGCAAACATTTCTATAGATGTTTTTGCTCAATATCCAGAAAATATTAATCTCCTTCTCTAGCAGCCTTCTCACCACCTGAACTCATTCTGAGGAATGGTAAAAATGAATCTGTCAGTGCCTATATTGGAGGAATGCAGGTGGAGAAACATTAGAAACAATCTTGGGAATGACAGTAAGACACATCTATCAATACAAGGATGGTACCTGGAGGGATCTTAGCTTCAGAATTAAATCAGAATTTGCCTTTAGCATAGTTTAAATCTCACCATCACATTATATTAGGCAGGCTGAGTGGCAACACAGGGAGGATCAAGATCTTGTAGGCGTGCTTCTTTTATTTCTGCCCCTTTACTTTTTAGACAGGTAGATATTTGGAGCACTTGGCAGCCCCAGCAATGCCAATTTGTTACAGGTTCGGACAGCAGCATTTCACAATTACTGATGTTGAAAGCTTTCTGTCAAAGAAAAAATTGCTCCACATTTTTCTCGTCAATCAATGAGCTACAGAACTCCACTAATACTCTACAGGATAAGTGTAGGTGTTTAACAGATTGCCCGTAGGTGAAAGGTTTTTGCTTCAGCAACTCGTCATACTTTTACTTAAGTCACAGACTTTTCTATCATACTGGAATATGACAAACTCATAGGAAACCTTCAAAATCCAAATAATTCTTCCCACTGCTCTTCTGTGTCAGGGTGGTCTGGCTAATGCTTAGCACAGAAAGATAACACCTTCAAATCAATACTCTCTATTTCAGGATCCTGGGCTGGCTGGTGCAATTTAATGAAGGAGCAGCCTGTTAATTCATAGTGATACTTAATCTCAAGATATATTAAATTGCTGCTCATGTGGGAGTACACCAGGTCTGTGTTTACAGATCTTTACTCCTCAGTGAATGGTATGCCAGTGTGTTGCCACCTTAACACCAAAAATTTTTAAGGTAAAAGGCCAAACACTTTTACAGCAGTCCAAACACTAACAATACAGATCACTACTGTATTCACAATTGCACACAAATGAAAGAGGGTCATGCCTGGTAGAAAATCCTACATTGCAGGTCAGCCATAAACAGTCTTTTGACCAGATGTACAGGTGAAAATATCTTGAGCAGATATTTCTTCTGTGATCCAACTGTTAGACTAGCTCCTCATTGCTGGCACTGCTCTCACTGAGGAGAACTGGGATTTTGTAAAGTGCAGCAGTGTATGCTCACTTTCTTCTTGGGGTCTACTCAAATTCAGATTAATCCCCCTTTGGGATTTGATAAGTTTGGTATTTAGCTCTTAAAATCAGGTATTTAATAAATACAGCATGGTTTTAGACTGCTTAGACTTTTGGACTCTGAAAGGTGAAAAAAATCTGGTAGTAGGCAAAAAGGAACTGAAGTGGTGACTGGTCAAATACTTAATCCCACTAAGACCAAGCTGTTTGCCCACTGTGGAGGTAACATTACCATCTTTCTGTCAGGATGTGATATCCTTTCTGTCAGCCCTGTCATGTGCTAGAAAAATTGTTCTGTGCAAACCCATACACTGACAATCACAGTTTACATTAAACATCATGACAAATGTTAGATTTATCTGGTCTCCCTGTAGACAGTAGGTAATTTTGAGGTAACACAAAGTTTGGCATTGTTTTTTACTCTATATTGATGGACACCATATTATGGAAGTAACCCTAATTATACCATTTTGTGTGTCTGAACATATTTGTATAAATCATTGGACATTTGCCATATAGGTCTAAGAGAGGAAGAAATTGCCAGACGAGTAGCAAGTGTGTGTGATTATGTAGGAGAATTTGTAAAGATAAAAAAAATTTGTAAAGATAAAAAATGTTCAGGCAACACCAGTTGCCAAACTTTCTGACAAAGCTTTATTTCAACACCTACTGCATTCTTCTATTCCATATTCACACACACAGTATTGAGCTTGTGGCAATTTTCATACTGTCTCAATCTATTTTGGTGTCTCAATCACCCATTTTCCTTTTTTTTTTTATTGTATATACTTTGATCACCACCTGGATAACAAAATCGTTGCTAGGTTACAATATAGTAAACTTTCAGATACCATTGTGTAGCTTTATTGCTAGTGAAAAAATAGTTGATTAATTGATTAATGTTGCCTTTTTAATAATATGTTCTATAAATATGTGAGGATTGCATTGTGTGATGGCAAGCAATGGCTAGTTTAAAGTCTGCTGGGGATTTATTTTCACACACACATCATTTCTCTTTGTGTAGTTTTCATTTTCACAAAGCCAAGTGAGGGTAGGTCTCCATGCTTTGTTGGTTTCAGAGTCCTTAGAAGCACTTGTGACACTCCCACAGACACACGTGCACACACACATCTGAGGTAAGAGCTGAAGTTCAGTGGTTGAGTTTGCATTTAATAGCTTTCTCTAGATTTTCTAAAGCTTCTGGTCTCCTGAGGTATCTAGAAAGTTCTTGTGAAGTAATTGTCTTGTTTTGACAGATGAATTACATTCACCCACACCTCTCAGTAATCCCTCTAAGTTGTTGACAAATATATATCTCTTAAAGTGGGCACTAGATGGAAACAAGTTTTAATACAATGATAAGAAGAAAACTCACAAGATTCTAAAATTGGTTGTAGCCTACCTGGTTTTCTTACTTTCTTATTTGTTCCTGAGGCTCTATGTAATTTTTTTCCTAGCACTTTTATCCTTTAGAGAAGTGTAGCTATCCTTTGCTCTGGAAATGTTTAATGTAGATTTTCAAGTGTAGCAGTTCTTCCAAATGACAAGTGTATTCCATCCATCAATGACAAATTTAGGCAAATAAAATAAGAACAGATAAACCTGAAACTTAGTGGATGACAGACAGATGGACAATAAATGCATATGTTTTTGGATATCTATGTGTCCCTGGCTGATTTAACCCCAGACTCCACAGCTTTTTTAAAGCTTGTCCAACAAACTCAGGTGGAGTCTGAATTTAACAGTCCCACCAAAATATTTAGGCTAATGTTTCCATAGGTACCAAAGTTGAATTGTTTAAAACAAAAGAATGTACCTGTAATTTTCTATACCTCATATAGTTTGGGTGGGTTTTTTGGATACGTATATGTTTCATCTATTAAGCAAAAATAGTAGGTGGCAATTCTTAGGGAGCAATTAATGATTAAGAATTAGTGATCTCACTTTAAGTTTATTTGAATGGAAGAACAGTAACTACACACAGCAGATAAAAACTGTTTCCACATGTAATACAGCTTAACTGGCTGGGAGACACAATTCACTGACTGAACTTGGTCTGGGCACATCTAAGCACATCTAAAGGCTTTTCCTTGTGCTTCTAAATGATCCTACCTGGAAAGTACATTAGATGGTCCTCACTTATACATCTTGATGTAAGAATAAATATACTAAGAGTAAGAACAGGGCTTGGAATAAACCCAAGCTAAATAAAATATCAGAAGAGTCTCAGTTTCAAGGTGACCTCTAATTTTGAGTGTTTGGCATCACCTCTTTGGGGCTTGTGTGCTGCAGTGCTGAGCATCCATGGAAGTCCCTGCAGCAGAAGCCAGCATGACATCACTGACTTTGAAAGAGTTAAACTGATTCAGAGCAGGCTGTTTAGCATGTTTATTTGTGTATGCATTTAGCATTTTAGAGACTGTTTCAAACTAGTTAAACTTCTAATTGTTTTCATCTGTATTACCAGCAGATAGTCGTGCCAGTGAAATCAGTGAATTGAACTTGGTTCCAAATTCACCCCAATAATCAGAATATGACCAGCAGTGCATGCAGGTTTGCCAAAAAATTACAGTGCCATAGATTTATTTTTGTCATAATTTGGGGATTCTTTTGGTAACTCTTCCACAAATTATACAAGAGTCCTAGAAAAGTTTGTTGCAGATAATTTCTGACACATTGAAAAATAACTTTGACTTAATAGAGGCTTTAGAGTTCCTTCCCTGTTTTCATATTGGTCAGTACTTTAGGTTTTTTTGAGCTATGAAGTAGCTAACAGCTGCTGTCAACCGGCATCCAGAAGTACCTGCAAATAAAGTAGATTGTTGGATGCAGAGATGGCAACAGGTGAGGTTGTGTGGATGAGGACAAACATCTTTCCCCACTCCCCAGGAGGCAGAGGCTGATGGAGCCCACCCTGGGAACACAGCTCCCAGTTCCCTCTTCCTCATCTCCTGTGTGTTCTCTGAGAGATGGAGTGTTTCTTAATGGGAGACCCTGGGGCACTAACAAAAACTCAATGGAACTTACATTTAAAGCAGCCCATAATTTATTTTTAAGCACTTATGAATACATTTTTTTCTCTGTGTTTGAAAAGGAGACTATACCCAAGGACAATCTGTCATTACTGTTATTATTTACACTTGGCATAATCACTTTAAGTGGAACCATTTAGTGGTGCCACTGAGTGTTGCCAATGAAGAGCCCCCATCATTCGTGCACTATAACTGGACAACATTAACAGTCCTTACTCATAAAAGCTTTCAGTGTGTAGTGCCAGTCTTCAGTGTATGCATTGTAAATGCACTGGCTGCACAGGGACAAAGTAAAACCGTTTTGTGTAACAAAATTACCCTGTGGATAATCTTTCTTTTAGCCATTTAAAGTCTAGGAGAATAATTTAATTCCTTTCCTAACAAGCTGAGAGGGAAAAGAAGTTAGAAAAGTTAAAGGACAAAGGCTTAGATGAACATGGAAGTATTACTGGGAACTATTGTTACAGCTTCCGCAAGGTTGCATAGGAAAAAAATGAAATGTTTTGTAATTAGGCTGAAAGTGTCATCATGCTCTTGGTTTTCTACTGAGACATGAAGGGGAAAAGTCTTTAAACTTATTTCTGAATCATATAATAGATTCTTGTTCCCTTAGGTCAGGAAAACATTATATATCTTAAACAGAAAAAAATCTTCAGAGTCCTGTTGAAGTGACTACTTTGATAAAGAGGATGAGAGCACTTCTCATTTTATTAGTGGTCTCAACAGGTCTTGCAGTTCCTTTCTCAAGTCCCTCTCTGTAACTCTGATACAGACCTCATTAAACTTAACTAAAGGGTTATATCTCTATTCAAATAAGGTCAAGAGCCACCTGCAGCCCTGAATACATATTGGATGTGCAACTGCGTGTCATAATAACCCACACAAGTGTTTAGAACAGAATCAGAGGCTCAGAGAATGGTTTACATTGAAGGGCACCTTTAAAGTTCATCTAGTCCAAACCACCTACTATGAGCAGGGACATTTTCAACTAGACCAGGTTGAACAGAGTCCCATCCAACCTGACCCTGAACATTTCCAGGAATGGGGCACCTACCACCTCACTAGACAAGTTTCAGTGTTTCACCACCCTCTCTGTAAAAATATCTTCCATAAATATATATATATATATACACATAGTACACTGTATATATATATATTATATATATATATAGTCTACTATAAGTCTACCCTTTTTTAATTTAAAACCATTAGTTCTCACCCCATTGCAATAGGCCCTGTCTCCTTATAGGCTCCCTGTAAGTGCTGAAGAGCCACAATAAGGTCTCCCTGGAGTCTTATTTTTTCTCTGTCCTCCAAGTTCAGGTCCTGAACAACCTCAACTTTTGTAGCTTTTCTTCCCAGGAGAGTTGCTCCAGCCATCTGATCATATTTGTGGTCCTCCTCTGGATCTGCTCCAGCATGTCCATGTCTTTCTTCTTCTGAGGGCTCCAGAGGTAGTACCCCAGATGAGGTCTCACTAAAGCAGAGCTGAGCAGCAGAATCACCTCTCTTCACCTGATGGTTACTCATCTTTTGATCTAGCCCAGCATATTGCTGCCCTACTGGGCTGTTAGTGCATATTATTGGCTCATGACAAGTTTTTCACCCCCCAGTACCACCAAGTCCTTCTCTGCAGGGTTGTTCTCAAACCCATTATCCCACAGCCCATATCGATACCAAGGATTGCCATGACCCAGATGCAANTCTAATTTTGAGTGTTTGGCATCACCTCTTTGGGGCTTGTGTGCTGCAGTGCTGAGCATCCATGGAAGTCCCTGCAGCAGAAGCCAGCATGACATCACTGACTTTGAAAGAGTTAAACTGATTCAGAGCAGGCTGTTTAGCATGTTTATTTGTGTATGCATTTAGCATTTTAGAGACTGTTTCAAACTAGTTAAACTTCTAATTGTTTTCATCTGTATTACCAGCAGATAGTCGTGCCAGTGAAATCAGTGAATTGAACTTGGTTCCAAATTCACCCCAATAATCAGAATATGACCAGCAGTGCATGCAGGTTTGCCAAAAAATTACAGTGCCATAGATTTATTTTTGTCATAATTTGGGGATTCTTTTGGTAACTCTTCCACAAATTATACAAGAGTCCTAGAAAAGTTTGTTGCAGATAATTTCTGACACATTGAAAAATAACTTTGACTTAATAGAGGCTTTGGAGTCAGTAATGAAATATACAAATTCTTCCCATTGTCTTTAAGGGTGGGTTTTTTTATTGAAAAGAAAATGTGAGGACTATATTCCTTCAGGATTTCAGGCATGTCATAATTTTCAAATTAATTTATTTTTCAATCCTGAAAGCATTTACATTTGGTTTTGCTC
>VYZU01053109.1:4279-28581 GCA_013401355.1 Ceyx cyanopectus | reverse complement strand
TTTTTTTTTTTTTTCCCATTTTGTTGAAGGAAATGCAGTTTTCAAGAGTGCTACAGCTGTCTGTTACAGAAGCTATATGCAGGGCTCCTAGTTAAATCCTGACATCTATGTGCTGCCCTGCTCTAATTCCTCTTATTTGCTGAAAATTCTAGAAATTGCTTCAGAAAGATGACATATGTCTCCACTGCTGCTCCCACTGCAAAATCCCCTGACCACTGAATCTGTCTTTTTCCAGTACTGAGGAACAGAAATAATATTGTCCCTCAAAGCCAGGAGAAATGCATATGTGCTAGCTAGTCCTCACCACATACTGCTTAGTCAGGATGTCATGTGTTTCAAGAAAATTAACCAATATCTGGAAAATAATGGTAGGTATAATTAGTTTTCATTGTGATGTTTTGAGGTTGCCAAATTCACTAGGGTTGTTAGAAATGTTATTTAGCATTTTGATATTTTCTTTTGTTTGAGTAATCCTTTTTTCTGTCCTATAAACCTTGTCAGAAACAGTGGCTTTTACTAGTGTTTTCCTGATGCTGATAGGTTCTTATTCAGTTTATATTTTATCTCAGTCAACACCTTATAGAGCTGACTGTTGCTTTATTATTTTTAATCTGTCTGCTTTAAACATCTGTTGTAAAAAGTCCTGTACTCTGTCACCAATTTGGTAGGTAATTGATTTACATAACATATACCTCTACAGATTACATTTTAAGATGTACCAGGTTATAACTATTAATGATCTGAAAAAGGACTAATTTTTGTGATAGAATTTCAGTTACTCAATTTATTAATGTATTCTCAGTTTAGGATCATGCTGTTTTATCAAAAGATGCAACCTACAAATGGATGTAACCTTGTTCTTCTCATCAGCTCACCTCCTTTTCCTCCTTCCTTTACTGCTACTCTCATTCATTATTCATCTTACAGATGCATTTTTTTCATTCACGCCTCAAACTCATCCACTTTCTCCTTTCTTCCTTTCCTTGATTACATTATCTTTCTCCCAAGCCAGTGCTTGGGTTAACCTTGATACATCCACCAGGGAAAGCACCATGCCATGGTGTTAGGTCATAGGCTTTTGAGGCATAATGCTATTATTTGCCAAGACATACTGATATTTACATGCCACTACCCCAGGCATAAAACAAATTTGCAGTCGTAAAGTAAAAAATAATTACAAATACCTCTTGAGAAGGTAGAATGTTCATGTCTCTAGCTTGGAGTTAAAGTGTTTTAATTTAAGATTTGATTATTTAAATTTTCGTCACTATAACTTTTTCTGTCACAGAAAGTTTTAAAAATCAAATTATCAGGTTCTGGAGACATCTTGTTTGCAATTTTTTGTCATTATTTCTAGAGATTTAAAGTGTATTTTATATCTGGGTAAGTGAATCACTGTCCTTCTGAAAGAAAATGAAGAACAGAATGCTCATTGGAAGGGTCTGCCCCAAAGAGGTTATTATTTTTTACACTAATTCTAGGCAACAACAGACTGCCAGTTCTCCTCCTTGAGAGGTCTTCTTTGATTATAGAAAGAAAATCCTCACTCTGTTAGTATCTGAGCTCACAAAAAAAGTGAAGTGGCTGTTTTATCTCTGTTACCATGGTAGTTTTGCCTCAGACCTCTTCTAGTCCAGTGTAACTAATGTGGATACTGCCATTGTCATATATTCTGGTCTTACCTAAGTGAATGGCAGCTATATAGTTGTTTGTAACTGAGTGAAGTTTTTGTCAGTCTTTACTTGAAAAGATTTAAAATCCCATGGCCTGGATTGAAATAAAAGGGGATTTCACAAACTTAATTCCTTGGAAACTGAGCAAGTATGTGGGTGTCAAAATAAGTGCTCAAAATAATTTATAAAATACTTTTTCTCAAAGAATATCATAATGTTAGCTATATCCTTCCTTTATGCTGGCTGCAAAGGAGAAAAAAAGTAAACCACCATTCCTTTAGGTCTCATCACTCAATTCAGTGGCTTGTAACTAGTAAGTATTTTTTTCCCAGCATTGCTGCTGTTGAAATAGACAAAAGGCTGTACCAGCATCACTACCTGTGAGGCTACAGGTTGATTGTTTCTGCACAGAATTTCCAGGCTGACAATTTTTAAGAGATGCAAAACTAGGACATCAATTTAAACCATGTGACCATCTTGTTTTGATTGCTAATGAAGGAAGTTTAGAAGAGATGAGAAAACATGTGACACTCCTCTTCCTTTCAAGCTGAAAAACAGTCAGATCTTTGTGACCCCTTCTTTTTTTTCTAGGGGTCCTTGTTGCTTTTTTCCTTAGATGGATGTTGCAACAGCCCTCCAATATACAATTCAATTATTTTTAACTTAAATGAACTATTTCAAATGCTTTCCTAAATTCCAATACATCTTTAAAAATAATTTATCAAACTTTTTTCATGCATGATTCCAGATAACTATTTTAAAGCTGCTATTTTTTTTTTCAATCTAACAGCCTATTTACACAGATAAAATAATCTTTATGCTGCTGCATTAGATGGAGGAATAGGCATAATGTTTTCTGCAAGTTTTAAAAAATCGTGAGATTCAGGATTTGAAAGCAGAACAGTAGATCCTCATCTTTTTCTAATATGGGTTTGCTAAAGCACTAACATAGAAGGTACTGACTGCTCAGTATACAGTATCCTTCACTAAAAAGAAAGTAATCCCATATTTTCCCAAACTCTATTTTTTTTTCACATTGTTTATTATTTCCTGATAGCATTTGCTAGGTAAAGTGGCAAAACCAAGCTAAGACCAATTTATTTGCTGAAATAAAAATATTAGATGCTCAGAGGCTGGAACAGCTCTGCTGTGGGGACAGGCTGAAGGAGCTGGGGTTGTTCAGCCTGGAGAAGAGAAGGCTCTGGGGAGACCTTAGAGCACCTGCCAGTGCCTGAAGGGGCTGCAGGAAGGCTGCAGAGGGGCTGTTTCCAAGGGCCTGCAGTGAAAGGATGAGGGGGAATGGGTTGAAATGAGAGCAGAGGAGATTGAGACTGGATCTCAGGAAGAAGTTGTTTCCCTTGAGGGTGGTGGCTCAGTGGCACAGGCTCCCCAGGGAGGTGGTTGAGGCCCCATCCCTGGAGCTATTGCAGGGGAGGTTGGCCAAGGCTCTGAGCAGCCTGGGCTAGTTGAGGGTGTCCCTGCTCCCTGCAGGGGGCTGCACTAGATGCCCTTTGGAGCTCCCTTCCAGCCCTAAACATTCTCTGATTCTATGATTCTAACAGCTACCTGTAGCTGCTGTGGTGTGTGTAGGGCTATATACCTATAGAGAAAGAAACATATAAACAATATATTTTATATCAGATTTTAGGTTATGATAATTTTGCTTGAGCTCTACTGTGCAGGATTGAAACAAAGGTCATTCAGGAGAACAATAAAGGACCAGACCTACAGTGAGCAAGGGAATTGGACTTGCTGTGATACAAGAAGAGTGATAATCTCATTTTTAGTAGTAAAGTTTAATGAACCTTCTGAGCTGCTCCATCTCTGCTAGAAATATCTCATGAATAACACAGAATACTATATAATGAAGTGCTTTTAAATTACAGAAAATAATAATAACACCCTTATCCTTTAGACCAGCAGACCACAATGTGCCACTTCAGCTGGACTTGCTTTTAGCAGACTACTTCTCCTAACTTCTTCCTTTCAGCAGAAAGGTTCTTTTTAGCCACCACCTTTACCTCTAGCAGTGGATTCTCTTTCTTCAAATTTCTCAACACAAAGTTGCAACTAAAAGATTTTATCTCCTTTTTAAGACACCATAACACCACCTTGAGAATGTTTTTCTGTGACACTTTGATGTCAGTTCCACACAATTTTTGATGCAAATAAATTAAATAAAGTGCATGTTTGTAAATTAAAAAAAAATATTTTAATTTTTATTTTTAGAAGTACTAGTGTGATTTGGGTTAAATGGGCAGAAAAAATCCAACCTAATTCTTGCAGAGATTTCTTAGATGTTCCCCATTAAGGTAGATGTTTGATTTGTGTTTTCAGTGAATATATTATCTTTCTAATACTTCCCCTAATAATTACATTAATTCCATGTGTGTGGTCCACACAGACACACTGCTGATGTATTGATGAACTATGACTGCTACAGAGGAGTAATAAGGAAGAGCACAAGTGAGAATAATCTTAATTGGACTTAGTGTCACTAGGAGTGAAATAGTATCTATGTATTCAGAAGCCATGTGTGCTGTGCCCATTGCAATAACTGGAAAAGATGCAAACCCCATTTGAACACACTTCACACATAAACTAATGGAATATATTAATGCAGGCTTACATGAAATCAGTTAAATGTTTTACTACTGTTCTTAAACACATATATAATACATGAGATAAAGATGCTATAATAAGTTCTTCTAATGTGGAACATGAGAGAAGCCCGGATTTGCTTTTGAAAATAATTGTTTCTTGAAGGAACTGCAGCATGAATAGATTTAGTTGAAAATGAATAGAAACATTCCAGAATGTAGATAACTGAAACACCATTAATTTTCTACTAATTGGGAAAAACAGCTAGCTATCTTTCCACTTAATATTTATTATTACATGATTTCTTCTTAGAAATGAGCTGAAATATTTAATTGAAGTGCAGCTCCTACTAAGCAACAGCATGCTTGCAGAAGAATAGAATCATTTGTGGTAGAAGAGATGCCTCTTGGGTCATCTCAGTCCATCAGCCTGAATCATTGGTAGATGGATTTAATTATTCTTAAAATAGCTTTGAATATCTTCAGTGATGGAAATGCTGTAACCTTCACTGGCAGGTTTTTTCATTATGTAACTGTTCCTCTAGTTATAAATTTTCCCTGCTTCATTTTATTCTAGTTATTAGTATTTCTTGATCAACATCATTGACTAATGAGAATAATTGATCCTGACTCTCTTTATAGTGCTCTGTTAAGCATTTGCATATTCTTTGTCTCTCTTCATCCTACTTCTCCTTAAGTTTTGCATATGCATTTCTTTCAATTTCTTTCAATCTGTGCCACATGTCTGATTGCCCATCTCTTCTTATATGTGTTTGTATACCCCTACCTTTTGGAGGGGATTTTTTACTAAAAAATGAAAAAGAACTCATATGGAGACTGTAATACTATAGAATTCAGTAAAACATCACAAATCATTTACCCTGGATATAGAGTACATTTAATAAAAGCAGCTCAATGCATAGAACTGAGAAGGCTCATGGGAGTCAGCAAACCAGAAAATACTGTAGTCTTATATGGGCTGGGAAATCACATTCATAAATTTATCAAGAACCATCTTAAAACTATTTATGTTTCTCAGATCTTTTACTGAAAAGCTGCTTCATTGTTTCTGAAACAGAAAACTTCTTAAAATTTCTATTCCTAGGTAGTTTATATCCATTTGTTCTACTACCAATATTATTCTGTATTTTAAATATCTTTTTTCCTCCCACTATCTTCCTTCCTCCATCCCTTCCAAATACTCTTCTGTTTATCTCCCACATATATAGAGAGAAGAAAAAAATAACCCTGATTTTAAACTCTACTTCTCCTGTGGTCTTTCAGCTTTATATATCATTCATTCCATGAGCCTAGCAGCCCTCCTTTGAGTGTATTGCAACCAAATTCAGTTTCCTTTGAGTATGGGCCATAAGAGCTGTGTTCCACATTCCTGATGAGACCAAGTTGGTTCTTCTGAAGTAAGTAGGAAGTCTCTCTCCTGGTAAAAAGACCTCAACGCTTCTTGGGATCATTGCTTTTATTTCACATCCCCTGTTGAGTGAAGGCTCACTGTGACCCTGGCTCTGCCCAGTGCAGGTCTGGAGGATAAACTTCTCTTTGTTCAACAAATCCTTGCTATTAGGTCTTTGTGCATGACCCTGATCAGTGTGCTGTTAAGTTTTGTCTCACTCTACATATTCCAATCTTGAAAATCTCTTTGTATTTCAGGCACAAAGCTGGGGATGAGATGGCAGGTGACTGATGCCTGGTATCTGCTTGCAAGACAATTTAGCAATTTTCAGTCCCCTTGTCTTCCTGCAGGTATGTGCTCTGCAGCAACAGCCGTGTAGGTATGGTGAGTTGACCTTTACTCACTGTCAAGTGCCCACTGAAATGCTCTCTCACTCTTCCTCCTCAGCAAGACAGGTGGGAAAAGAAAGATGAGAAAACTTGTTGGTTGAGACAAGGACAGGGAGATTGCTCATTTTTTATCAATATGGACAAAACAGACTTAAACAATTAAAAATAGAGATAGTGAGAAACAAAAGCAAACCCGACACTAAACCCACTTTCTCTGTACCCCTTTCTTCCCAGGCTCAATTCACTCCCAACTTCTCTGCCTCCTCCCCATGGAGTGGTGCAGAAGGATGGAGAATGGGAGTAGTGGCCAGTTCATAACACTTTGTCACTTCTTCTTTCTCATGTTCTTCCCCTTTTCCAACAAGAGTTCACACCCACAATATCTACTTCTTCATGAGATTCTCCAAAGTGGGTCCTTTCCACAGGCTGCAGCTCTTCAAGAACCACTCTGTAGGCTACACCCATGGGCTACATGTCTCCTCAGAAATAACCTTTCACAGGCTTCTTTCCACAGGCTACAGCTCCTGCCAACAGCCTACTTCAGCATGGACATTCCAGGCTTCAGCCTCCTTCAGGGCACATTCACCTGCTTCACTGATGGGTCCTCCATGGGCTGCAGGGCATTGCTATGGTCTTCATCATGGTCTGCAGAGGAACCTCTGCTCAAGTGCGGAGCACCTCCTCACTCCTCAGAATTGTTTCTCTCACTTTTTCTTTGTCCTTTCTTTCACAACTGCTGTACAGCATATTTTTACCCTTTCTTAAATACGTTACCAAGGTGCCACCAGTGCCACTGATGGGCTCTGATTTGGGCAGCAATAAGTCTGCTTTGGAGACAGTTGGAACAGCCAAGTGCTGTCAAATACAGGGGCAGCTTTTGGTATCTTCTCACAAGACCACACCTGCATACCTCACTGATACCAAAACCTCCCCATGTAGATGAAATACAGTAGGGAATGCTCCTGTTTCTTACAGTAAATCTGTATGCAGCCTTGGGTTGAGGTCCCCTAAGCAAACTGACCAAATAGCCTTTTTTTTCCTCCCTACTTACAGTGATTCAGGTACATACTGGCTTCAGCAATTGCACAGTATGAGCTTAGTCCCATCATGACACATAAAGGCCACAGCAGCTCTGCTGAGCATCTCAAAGGCCCCCTGTTGTGCTTGCTGGGCTCTAAGAATTTATGGCAATCTAGCACAAATACTTTTATAAGAAGAATCAGCAGTTCTGCTCTGATTGTGGTTTGTTCTGAGAGGCATGAAGATGTGAAAACGTGTATGTCATGTAGCTGTCACTGCTTTCTGGAGGATAGAGAGAGACTGAGTGAGTGGTTTTAATACTACATTTGTAACCCTCCAGCTGATCCACAAGATGCTTTCCTGCACCCTTTGCTGGGATCCTGAGTGCCCTTTTCTTTGTCCTGGTTTCTGTTTTGATCCTGCATGTAGGTATTTGGGTAATATGTGATGGGGCAGAAAGCCAATCATATCCTGGGCTGCATCAACAGAAGTGTGGCAGCAGGTCGAGGAAGGTGATTCTCCTCCTCTACTCCACTCTTGTGAGACCCCTCCTGGAGCATTGCATCCAGTTCTGGAGTCCCTATTTTGGGAAGGATATGGATGTGCTGGAATGTGTCCAGGGAAAGGCCATGAGGATGATCAGAGGGATGGAGCACCTTTTCTATGAAGACAGACTGAGAGAGTTGGGGTTGTTCAGCCTGGGGAGACCTTATTGTGGCCTTCCAGTATCTTGTGGCTTACAAGAAAGCCGGGGAGGGACTTTTTAGGATGTTGGGTGGTGATAGGACTAAAGGGAATGGATTGAAACTAGAGATGGGTCTATTCAGATTAGTCACTAGGAAGAATTTCTTCCCCATGAGGGTGCTGAGACACTGGCACATGTTGCCCAGAGAGGTGGGGGAAGCCCCATCCTTGGAAATTTGGCTGGATGGGGCTCTGAGCAACCTGAGCTAGTGGAAGATGTCCCTGCTATTGGCAGGGGTTTGGAACTAGATGATCTTTAAGGTCGCTTCTAACCCTAATAATTCTATGATTCTATATGGAAAAAAGCACAAGAAAGAGATGTGAGAGGAGTCACAGGAGAACACAAAAAAAGGGGACACATAAGGAGAAATGTGAGACACTTTTGGAGAGACAAAACTAAGACATGGAGAGGGATGTTGCTGAGAACATGGATGCAGATACACTCATTGAAGAAGGAAGTACAGTGCTGAAAGAACTGAGGATGTGGGCAACCCATGTTGGAAGAGGGAGACCCCAAGAGACTGTGACACAAGCTAGCCATGCTGGAGCTGAGAGCACTAACAGGTGAGGAGGAGAAAGAGAGAAGAGAGAGAATTGGGATATGGCAGAAGAAACCATTATGCACTGACACTGACCTCCTGCACTGCTTGTCACCTCATCAACAAAATTGGGAAGGACTGAGATAAATGTGGTGAAAAAAAGGCCAGCAGAGAGAAAGAATGGGGAGAAGGGATATTACACTGATGTTGAACCTAGGGAAGGAATTTGAAGGGTGATTTCCTTTCTTGTTTAATTGTTTGTGTCTTCTTTTTTTCTCAGTACCTGAAAATGTAAGGAAAAGGGCATGTTAACTGGCAATAAATTAGCTGAAATTCCCTGGGTTGAGACTGTTTTGCCTGCAAGAGCAGGTCAGATTATCAAGGTTTGCCAAAGGGTATTTTATGCACTTTTTGTATCCTGTCACAGGAAAGGACAGCCTTGTTCTTCTGTGTTTTCTCTGAGGGACTGCCTCTTTGCAGCTTTTCTCCTTCCCACTTCATAAGAACACAAAGCTCATGAGTGTTAGTGTAATTATATAATACAAGAGCTACTTGTTTGCCTTTTTTTTTTTTTTAATTTGATTTTTACATTTTCACCAATGCTTACCTGAATTATTTTTTTTCTAGAAGGAGCTCCTTGCTGTAAGAGCCTACAGTGAGGAAAGGCCTTGTGTTGCTTCTACCATGGCTGCATAAGGTCCTCTGTTGTGTCAGCAGAGAACAGGAGGGCTTGGGGTCATCTGACACACCACAAAAAGAAAAGAATAATCTGGAGGAGTGTGCAGCTGTAGTGTTGTCAACTGTGTTAAGGTAAATCCAAAGCTCTATTTGGACACAGAAACACAGTGAGGAGGACACCTTCTGCTCCAGCAACATGTTAAATCCTACCAGAACAGCTGCTCATATCCTTACTTCCCCAAGTTTGCTTTCCATCTTAGGGCTGGATGTGACTTCGATCTCATTTGTGCTGTTCCCTAATTGTCAGGAAAGTATTTTGAATGCTGAAAGACTGCTTGGCTCTCTGGAAGAACAGATCACCACTCTTTATTTCAGAATAAAACCTTTCAAATAACTGCTGGAACCACACTGAGATGTTCAAAACACTTTTTGACTTTAAATCTTTTATAAAACGCTCACATTAGCAGGTGAACTACTTAGGGTGTATTCTGAATTACTTGTTAACTTCCCAATAGCAGTTGTAAGTACCAGCTATTGTGTCAGGGGATAAAACTTTGATCAAATGGCAAGACTTTCCTTTCAAAAGGGAATATCTCAGTGCTCATTCTTCTGTAAAGAAATAACATTCTCCTGTGGATGGAAGATGATTTGGTAGAGCACTGCATTAGCAGAATTTATCCTGACCAGCTGTGCTAAGGCTTAACAAAAAAAGTAATTTACAGATTAGCTGTGCAGGGTTTTTTGCTACTTGGCTCATGGTTTGGAAGGGACTCTTTAAAACAATGTACAGGCTGGGTTTTGCCTCCTGCATTCTAAAACTGTGTGGTTTGTTTCTTCCCAGTAGTTAAATATCCTCGGGATCAAATGTCCTGCTCTCACTCTAGACATGTCCCTGCAGCACTGAACCTATTATAAGGCTGTTACCAAAAAGACTCTTATAAAAATACAGTCTGTATTAAAAATATTATTTCTTAGTTTATTAGAAATGCACTTGTGTTAATATACTATGCCAAATAAAACATTCTGAATGTCATTTTCTTTGAGCTCTCTAAATAAGTGGGGGAATGAGACGAAACATGATTTGCAGCCTAGTTCAGCATTCTCTTTTCCTCTATCCCTCCAAGTGTTGCAGCCTTCTTCTGAATAAATGAAGGCTCAAATAAATAGTTTGTGTAACTGGAGATGTCGCTGAGCTTCAGCCTCACTGCAGCACTCAGCCAGCAGCACTCACCATGAAATTCTCCTACAAGTGAGATACCCAAATTATTGTCTAAGCAGTTGAGTTCATGAGAAGTTCACAGTTTGTGTGCTGTGGAAAGGGGGATGTTGATTGTTAGTTTATGTTAGTTATAAACAATTTCTGAGGTCTTGCAAATGAAATACATTTGAGGAATCAGTTTTATTAGTACCGAGAAAAACCCTATCCTCATTATCAGTCTGCAAATCACTGTAGAAAAGTAGCCTGGCAAAACTGGCTGAATGAACTTATCCAATTAACCCCAGAATATTTTATCCTTCGTTGTACTCTGCTATTGCATCTGACAGTTTTGCTGCTCCTCTGATCTAATTAAGGATTTTTGGCAAGCATCACGGTGTTATAAATTTTGAAAATGTGAACCAAACCTGGCTCACAGCACTTGCTTCAAATCAGGAGGAGAGCTGAACTTTCATTTACTTCTTGAACTGACAGATGAGCTTTCATGAGAAATGGTGACTTCTGTTAGCTTGTATATAAATATATATTTACGTATTTATGTATACACTTTATATACATATTTATTCTTCCATGCTCACATTATAAATGCTTGTTTCTTCCTCAGAGTTTATTTTTACTGTTTTTATTAATGGGGAAAACACTTTATGATGAAAATAAAAATAACTTGCAGATCTGGCTTTCAGATTCATACATGTCAGAAGATGATACTTCAGTCTTTCACTTGGCAAACTTGGGGTTTATGACTGGGCTCTGTGAAGCCACCCAATTTCTCTGTGTCACAGGATGGTAGGCATGAGAAGTGAAGTGTTCATCTCTTCTCCAAGAAAATCAGGCAGAAATGAAACTTTTAACCTGTTCTGGGCTGCTTTTCTACTCTTCTTCGGTGTTTTCAAGTTCAGTGGCATCACAGATCTGAAGGTTTTCATATCCAACTGCAAACTCTATGAAGGCTCCAGGCTGTTGGCAGAATGTTTCTCATGATTCTGCTCAGAAGTGCAGGTCTGACCCAGTACTGTGGGCAGCTCTCCCTGGTGCCTCAGCTCACCCTGGGACTGCAGTGCTTAGATGCTGGGTAGATGAGTACTAGACACCTCTGTCTTCAAGCATCTCACATATCCATGGACACTTTCAGAAGGTGAGCCAGAAGCACCCACAGAGCTGTGAGAGACATGTACAGTCAAGTCTTAGCTATGCATCTTGGCCCGAGATGCATTCTGGGACTCAGTGGTATCCTGAAATTTATTTGAGGCAGAAACCATTATTTTATGTGATATACCACCAACACATTGTTAAGGTTTATCAAACACTGATGTTATCCCTCTAAGTATTTACCTATCACTGTTCTGGAAATATAGATGTAAGCTTATCAGTGAAGCTGTTAGTAATGGAGCACAAGAGGTTGAGGGGAAACACAAGGAAGAACTTTTTGCCAGTGAGGGTGGCAGAGCCTGGCAGGGGCTGCCCGGGGAGGTTGTGGAGTCTCCTGCTCTGGAGACATTCCAGCCCCCCCTGGATCTGTTCCTGGGTGACTTGGTCTAGGTGCCCCTGCTCTGGCAGGGGGGTTGGACTAGATGATCTTCTAGCTCCCTTCCAACCCCTCACATTCTGTGATCCTGTGATTCTGTGCTTTTGTGAATGGCTTAATGGCTATTGTGTAATAATGACTATGAGTATGTTTAGGTTACCTCTCTACTTTGAATTCAATTTAATTTATTTAGATATTTATTTAGAAATTTATTTATTTATTTTGTTACTATGTAGAAACCTGAGTTACTCAGCTTCTCCTATCTGGCTGTACAAATCCACAGCTTTAAAAGATTTAGCTACAGATTACGTCTGTGTAAAAAAACAACCCATGCCCCCTGTTGTTTTCCTGGATCCCAATCCCCAAAACATCACAGAGGCAAGACTAATCTGCTGTGTGATGTTTAGGAAAGCAGCTGGCCCCTGAGCCACGAAGTTGGGCAGTCTGTAGTATCAGCCCAGAGCTCTGCAAGTGGTTTTACAGACATCTTTCACAAGTGAAAGCCTTTGATCTTTGTAGTAAGTATATTTGATAACTATTGCTTCTTCATGAAAATGCATTTTTTTGACACGAAGAAGAGTCTTCCCTAAGACTCTGTGTCCCAGCAAGAAACATGCATTTGTAAATTCATCTAAAAAAACTAATAAACTGGTGAAAATTCATGTATTCTGTCACAAGGGGAAAAGTCACAAAGGGCATATGTTTGTTGAATAATTGGCACAGAGTTCTGTTACTGATGGTGTTAATGATAATGGATTGTGTTATTGCACATTATTGTACTTTAATTTCTGTTGTCATCACTGTGGAGGAGACCTTCCACAAGTTTCCAGAGTGAATCCAGCTTCTAATTAGTAGAGATCTCAGAGAAAAGCTCCTGAAGTTTGTCACCGAGAAAGATAAACACTGTTAACTGACATAAACACATTTAGTATTATTGCTTTAGCACTTGTCTCTTATGAGGTTTATTGGAGTTTTACCAATTATTTCAGTGGAAAAAGGTTAGGACCAGCAGCAAATGCTGAAAGAATACACTTACAAGCAAATTTTCTGAAAGATATTACTTCTAAACAAGGAATGAGGATGACTTCAAGAACACCTGCACAAGTCAGCTTTTCTAAGTTATGTATATTTTAGCAAGCTATTTTTTAAAAAAGAATCCATTAGATCATAAGAAGCCCCTTTTCAGTACCTGTGTTTTATTAAATATCTCCAATTGTCTGTGTTCTGACCAAGAAAAATGAATTATTTTTAAGGTTGTGGTGTTTTCATTGTTTGTATAAAAATACATCTCGAGTTTATTGCTTCTTGGAATATCTACATCTGCAATCCGTATTTGAGGTAGTCCTTCTTAGTGCTTAGAAAGCAACTTATTTTTACATCTTGCAAAGATAATCAGCTATTCAGTATGAAGTGAAAAAGTATCAGACAGATTAATTTCTGGGAACTTTTTAATCTGAAGTTTGGCAGGGGGATTGGGCTAGATGATCTTTTGACGTCCCTTCCAATCCTTAACATTCTGTGTGATTCTGCGATTTTACAAATAGCTGCTGACTTAAGTATTGTAGCTTCTCTCCTGTGACACCTTCAGTTATGGTTGGAAGTAAGAGTTGCAATTTATTCTTACAAAGTGATTGTTTAAAGTGAGGAGGAGAAGGTTTCCTCCCAAGCTGGATATGGGAAGGGTGCACTCTGCAGCAGCTGTTTCATTATAAATGCAAAGGCTAGGGCTACACCAGCAGACCCATTAAGTTTTGCTGGTCTATGTGCAGCAAAACTGAGCTTGAGGACAATGGCGTAGTTTGAGTAGCAACATACTTTTTCTGACTGCTGGCTAGAAGAAATTGTCACTGTGAGAAGACCTGTGTACCGAAGGGAATGAGTGCTTCCTGACAGGACTGAGTGCTTCATCAGCAGGTTTGCACAAAATTGGGTGGGAGTGTCAATCTGCTTGAGGGTGGGAAGGCTCTGCAAAGAGATCTGGACAAGTTGAATCAATGGGCCAATTGGATGAATCACAGAATCATAGAATCACAGAATCACAGATATTAGGGGCTGGAAGGGAGCTAGAAGATTATCTAGNCTCTCTCAGCCTCTCCTCAGCAGGGAGATGCTCCATTCCCCTAAATGAAGTTTAATAAGGGCTGGGTCTTGCTTCTATAATCAACAGAAAAAGCTAAAAAGCCCTAGTTCTGTCCTCAGAGGGGTCTTTGAGGCAGGTCTCTGGCAGTGACTCTTGTCAGACATTTAAGGCGAGAAATCTAGATTGTACTCACAGTTTCCAGCCAGAAATGCATGTCCCTTACATCTCAGGTGAGCTGGTACAGGTGTGTGTTTGGCAGTTGTACATTACCTCCCACTGATTATTTTCAGTTCATTTTAAGACACATGTTTAAAGACTCTTTTCCAGATATGTCCCTGCTTTTTGGAAACTTTCTTTCCAAACAGTACTTATGATCATGGAGCAAAACATTTATTGATGGATAAATACACAAACTGTTCAATTTAGAGCTCTGTAAATCATCTTGGCTTCAGTTGGGTTTATTCCATCTGCTTTTATCGTCTGTTGTTACAATAATTTATAATTCCCTTATAATATTAAAATGTCAGTTAATCAAAAAAAGGAAACACATCTATGGACATCTAGCAGCTAATGGCATTGCATTCAGTAAGTGAACTGTCATATAATTAATCATATTTCATCACTAAAGATGTCTGTAACTGTGTATTTAATGTATAATTACATAATCACATAATGAGATCTCCATGATTCATGCTATATGATCATCTGGATGCACAAATTTCTATCTCAGAATGGTAACCACTTGCAAAGCTGTTATCTTTTTGTTTGGTTTTGGGTTTTTTTAAGAAATATGAACACTCAATGAGCAATCTGGCCTGTTATCTCAGGCCATTTCTGTGACTTATCCATAAAAGAGCTTTCCATACACACCAGTTACTTACAAAGAAGTTTCTAAAAATAAAAAATATTATCAGAGTGGACAAACCTGTTATTTAGATTAGGAAAACATGTAATGTAATTTCACAGTTTCCCAATTTTTATCACAGTATCACAGAGTATTAGGGGTTGAAAGGGACCTTGGAAATCTTTGAGTTCAACCAGCTCATCTGTTTTCAGGCTTTTTCAGTAATTGAAGAGGGGATGATCTTTGTAGATTGGGTTTATTGGGAAGGAAAGTGTGTATTTTTAATCTACAAATTTTGTCCTGGTTGGTAAAAATGATTTTTCATTAACTTGCTGAGAGCTTTTTATCAAATTTAACATTCAGTTCACAGTGTTTAATTACGTCTCATTCCAGACAAGATGAGCCAATCTGAGCAGCTGGGTGGTATTCAGATAAATGTAACCACCTCAAAATATCTTTTTTTTTTTTTCAAGATGTTGGTCAGGATTCAACTTGAATTTTATTTTTTAATTTTTTTATTTTTATTAAAGCAATGTTTAGAAGACACAAAACCTGCTCATCTTTTGGAGATTTTTTAATATGGTTGTAAACATTTACATCTATAAATAATCCAAGTAGAATGAAACCCCTGGTATAAATTGCTACTATGCAATTACTTTATTCCTTAACAACTTAGACCAAGGAAAGATCTCTGGAGGCCTGTGTGGTGACTGAATGACAATCATGCAGTCAGGTGCAGTTTAAAGATGTCAGTATCTCCATGCATTTATAAAGTTTGACATTAAGTATTAATGACAAATGTCTTCTAAACTGCAAAGGAATGTAAATAAAGTCAGATCTGGACCTGGATGTTAACATCTGCATCTCTCTGCCTGGCTTCCATGTCCATGCTCCTCAGAGGGAGATTTATTATGGAACTACACAGATTTGCACTGTTACCTTATGGCTTTGAACTTCCATTTCATTCTCACCTATTCTGATTTTGAAGGTCTTTTGAGTTTTGTTTCGAACACTGTTCAGAGTTTTGATTTCTTTGCACTCAGAAGTTTCATTTCCAACCTGATACAAGGTCAGGGCCAATGGTATTTATACTTTTTGTTTATACCTACCCTTAACAGTGCATAACACCAAAAACAACCAAACCCAAGGAGTTGCAAAAGCTGCTATAGTGATTTCAATGGTTTAGATTCTAATAGGAAATATTAAAATTCTTTTGCTTGTTCATAACGCATACTTTGCTTCTCTTCACTAGGGCATTGTCCAAATAGAATTCACACTTTAAACAATCTCCCTGAGTATAGCTGATATAATAAAGGATAATTAAAAGAACTACAAAATCTGATTTTCCCAAATCTCCTATACACTACTTAATTATAGCTCACATTTCATTTCAGTTCTGCCAGCTGCTGCAGATTATCTTCTTCACTCTGTCACTACATCCTGACTCTGTCATTTGTGAAATACTTCAGAGGTAAACTATAAAATATATTTCTGATCATTAAGGTTCTGAAAAGGCTCCTCTTAAAATCAGTGGAATGATACCAGCTGACATCAGAAGCAGCTGGTATGGATCCTCACTTTGGTGAAGCCAAAACTTTAATTATGGGATTAGGTAAAAATTCTAATAGTGACATTTTGGCCTAGTTTTAATTTTTATTACAGTGCTGTGCTACATAATTAAAACATTTACTTTGAGAAAAGCTGTGTGACCATTACTAAAACCAGAGAAAATTGGGAAGCCTTTGAGAAGGCAATGCTCAAATTTATTTGCAAATAAAATAGAGATAAAATTGTATAGCAATTTTTTTTTTCCTGCATCACAGTTGTAGTGTTTAACTTTTTTTTTTTTTTTAATTTTCTTTTTGTCTGTTTTATCTCCAGCCTCTTAGTAGGTCACTTTCTAACAAAAAAATAAAATAAAATATCAAAAACAAAACAACAAATAAACAGCAGTCAGTGAAAAGTCAGATGACTGAACCACTGAAGATTCTGGGAACTTAATATACAAACCTGTCAAGACCTGTACTCACAGCCTAGCAAAATTCATCTTTCTGTGGCACCTTTTGTGATAAGCTACAAGACATACATTTATTTAACCCTGACATAGTCACAGTCAGAAGCCCATTTTACACACAGAGGAATTAGTCAAGCAATAGCTCTGCTGAAGCTCAAAAAGCCTCAGGCTCAGATGGGTACGACTCTGGTTTTTGTGTAACAGCCAGACACCTTCTCATGATATCAGGCAATCCTCAAACTCCTGCCCCTTCAGGTCCATTTCTCATAATACCTTTTATCTAAGGCAAAGCAATACAGATTTTCTAGCAAATATTAATATCTAGCATTTCTTATCTGTAGATGTGAAAGCAATTTATAAAGTAGAAAAAGTATCATCCTACTTTTGCTCTGTGATAAATCTGAAGGCAGCCAGCATAATGAGCTCTTAATGAAATTAAGATGCCTGTGGGAGAGAGACAAGTCATATTAGAGATTAACAGGGGGTTAACAGGTAAGAAACAAAGAGCAGGAATAAATGGTTGGGCTTTGCAATAGAGGGAAGATATAGATCACAGGGATCTTTGTTATGTCTGTTAGAGTACACAGAAATGGAAAAAGATGTATAACAAGGAGACTAATGATGATGCCAAATTATTCAGGGTAATAAAAATGCAAGCTGATTGCAAAGAGCTGGGGAGAAATGTCATGGTACCAAGCAAGCTATAAAATGACAGATTATATTCTATGCAATAAATGTAAAATTATGCACAAGGGGAAAACAAAACCAAAAGAATGGATTCTAAAGTACCCATTTTCATTCAAGAAAGAAAACTTTTGTTTCAAATAAGAGATATTTTCATACATCAGGACAATTCTCAATAAGGGACAAAACCCCAATGGATATTGTAGCAATTTTTTGGAAAAAAAAATTGGAAAACAAAGAAAAAAAAATCTTATGCCATTACTCCATGTTGTGAATACATTCTGAAATGTGGTGGAGAATTGGCTCTCTTTATCTCAAATAGGACTTAGTTGTACTAGAAGAAGTCAAGAGAGGAGAAAGAAGGTCAAAGGTTTGAAGCATTTCTTTATGAGTAATGAAACTAATCAGGGAGCTGTGATAGGATTGCACAACATTACATGGGTTAGTGGAGAAACAGCAGTTGCTCATTGTTTCTTGTAAACTCAAAAAAACCTCAAACCAAACATAGCAGAATCAAATGAAACTGAGATATGTTCAAAATAATCAACAGGATTTTTTGATGGGTTTATTTTTCCCACAGCACTGCTATTTAAACTGTGTATCTCCCTGCCCCAAGATGTACTAACACAGAGTAGACTCGACAAATTAATGGAAGAAACATCCATCAATAGCTATTAAGAACAAATATACTATGTCTGACTTAGAACCCTCTTATTGGGAACGTCATGTCACCTTTTCTGTTCTTACATTGACCATCACTACTGTCCATTGTCAGAGACAGGACAGACAGAATTTTAGTCTACTCTAATGAACTGTCTTTCAAAACATCTCTAGAAGGGAGATGGTTTAGACCAACAAACAAAAACTTCTCTGTGGAATTCTTCTGCACTGGTGAGACCCCACCTTGAGTACTGTGTCCAGTTTTGGGCACTCCAATTAAAAAAAGACAGAGATTTACTGGAGAGAGGCCAGCACAGGGCACCAAGATGCTGAAGGGAGTGGAGATCTCCCTGCTGAGGAGAGGCTGAGAGAGCTGGGGCTCTTGAGCCTGGAGAAGAGGAGACTGAGGGGGGAGCTCAGCAGTGTCTATCAATATGTTAAGGGTGAAAGTAGGGAGGATGGAGCCAGACTCTGCTCAATGTCACACAGATTAACAGATTCACAGGTATTAGGGGTTGGAAGGGAGCTAGAAGATCATCTAGTCCAACCCCCCTGACACAGCAGGGGCACCTAGACCAAGTCACCCAGGAACAGATCCAGGAGGGGCTGGAATGTCTCCAGAGCAGGAGACTCCACAACCTCCCTGGGCAGCCCCTGCCAGGCTCTGCCACCCTCACTGAGAAAAAGTTCTTCCTTGTGTTTCCCCTCAACCTCTTGTGCTCCAACTGACTCCCATTGCCTCTTGCGCTGTCACTGGATGACACTGAGAAAAAGTACCTGATTGATAAAGTCCCTGATTTATGTCAGGCTTTGAGTACATCACTATCCAAATGATCTAAACTTCAAAATTTTTATGGGGCAAAATGACCTCAGCAGATAATGGTATCTAGAAGGAATGCAGGAATAGTGAAGGAAGAGAAATTGAAATTTTGGCTATGAAACACATTGTTCTATATTTGACTTCAGGGGAATCTGTTTTACCTCTTTTATATTTTTAACCCTGTTGTTGTTGTTGTTTTCTAGTCACTTCTATCTTCATTGCAAATACTTTAGTGATAACTTCTTTGAGCTGTTCTCACATCCAGGCCCTCCATGTCAATATCAAGATCAAGACCTGTTCTTGAAATCTAGCTCTTCTGAGCTTATTTGAGGCCATTATAATCTCTACATCTCTACTTTGTCCAGTCCATCTCTTAGGGCTTCTCCCAGAGATGCCTCACTGATAAGAAGTCTACTGTTTTACACTAGGAAAAATGTACATAAAATATGTTTTCAGGATTAGCTCCTTCATGTGGAAATTTGGTAATCTGTGGAATGTATCCAGCTGCTTTAGGAAGCAGCAAATACGTATATTTTGCTGCAATCATTTTGAAAACCATTAAGAGGAATTACAGTGTACTTGAAAACATAGGAAAATACTAGAATTGCCTCTACCACTGTAAAATTATAGTCACTATTTTCACTGCAGCGTGCTGCAAGGATACACATTCCTTTTGCTGACAGATAAAAATGTTTTGTATTTTCCTTGGGTGTAATGCAGACTGCACATTGTGTGAGCGAGATAGGAGAGAATCATCAATTACTGCAAATAAAGAGATTTATGGAATGGTTTTTAATAAATCATAGTGTCAAGCTATTTGTAATCAGAAGAACAGATCCCCTAAGTACTGCCTGATAGTGTTAGTTATCTTTACCAGTTGCAGCAGCATCTAATATGTTTCAGAGGTAGTTGATAATCACTTAATATACAAGTTATCACAGCCAGTAACTGTCTTCTTTACCTCCTTAGATCACTGCAGTCTGGGCTCCGGTGTTAAACTGCTTTTGTCAGAGTAAGAGAGCAAAACAAGATTTGTGAAATTCCACATTGGAAACAGCCACAACCAAACAGGGAAATGAAGGCGAAATTCAGACTGAACTTTCCAACCGCACGCAGGACTTTAGCCAAACAACATTCATTAAAGCTGACACAAATCACAGAACTTAAAGCACACAAAGCTCTCTGCAGAGCCTGTGCAGAGGTCCATCCACCCCAGGAACATAAAGGGACCTTGAAGCAGCCTTTAATGTGCAGCAGAGGATTAGCTCAGAATGGAGAATTCTGCAGCTGGCATAAACCCAATGTTGTTATATGTTCATCAGTCCCTCTGGCACACAACACATAAGAGGTATGTCAGGGACAAAAGGCAGAGCAGCCAGGATATACTGTGCACTGCAGAGCCTTGCGAGCCTAATGGTGATTTTGGATACCAGGCACTAAAGAAGCACAGATAGGTCTTATGATGGAAGTTCTCTCCTTGCCCATATTTCTCCCCTTCAAGTAATACCTTAGCTTCCAAAGTGGTCCCTGCTGCTTGCTAGGGTGAACTAGTTTAAGGGTTTGCAGCAGTAGAAGAAGCATCACTGAAAATCTCAAAGGTTCCATAACACAGGTATATAGCTGTTAAAAAATACAAACAATTTGTAACCTCGTGGAGATGTTTCACTGTATGAGTTAGGCTCATTTTTGTTTCTGCTGTGGCTGTTATCCAGATGATCATTCAGACAAATTAATGACTTTACTGTGAGTGGAAACAGAGGTTTCTAGCAAAGTGAGTTTGGCTGCAGCTGTCCTGGTGATGGGGGTCAGGTTGGGCTGGCTAATTTTGCTCTGTGTAAAGTCAATTGGAAGTTTTTTCTTCTTTCCTCTGAGAGTGACTCGAGGTCAAAAGCAGTGCTGAAGGCTTTGGTTTATTAACAAGATCAGGTCTCCTGACAAAACACTGAATTTTTATCAAGTACAAGTATTGTATTTCTCTGGAATTAAACATAACACACTGTGCTGTTTATGTCAGCTGGTTGCATAAAGGAGACTGATGCCTGATATGACATAAATGAGATATATTTGGCTAAAAGATAATTGCCCACCACAAATCTCTGGGTTAAAGCTATCTTTGACATTTTTTTAGATGTATTTTAAATGAGAGAAGGTGATTTCATCACTTTCATTCAGGTGACTGTGTGTAGTCTCTTTGATTAGGCAGCCTAAAACAAGACATACTATCTGTAGGAACCACAGGGTAAGTATAATCAGAGCTGACTGATGGCACCTTAAGGTCCCTTAAAGGTCCCTTCCCACCTAGAAAGGCCTATTGCACAGGGTAAGTGGTCTCAAGGATCATATAGTGCATCTCAGTATAGATGACAACATTAAACAAGCAGCAGCAGCAAAGCAAATGAAAACATCTCCTCCTTTTGCTCCTTGAATTCTGAGCACTGCTTCCTAGACACTCTGGTCCCTCAATTTTGCCACTGCAACAACAGAAGTGTAGCACGGTGTCTGTGATCATGGAAATATAGAAAAAAAACTATTTTCCCACTGATGCAGCAGAAACAGCAGCAGCAGCACCTAAAGGAGGCAGCAAAATCTGCATGTGAATAGTCAGGTCAGGTGAGAGTGAAAACATCTTCGACCAATTTTGCTACTAAATAAAACATATTTTTTAAGTGCTCCCTGAGGCAATCAAGTGCAGCCAAACTTGCTTGGTTTCAAAGCCCTTTGAAAATTGCCATGCTGTTTTCAAGACATTGAAAAAAAAAAAATTGGTAGGTGAGTAGCCAGCATCACAGATTCTGATGACCCAATTACATTGTCTCAGAGGGCAAAGACACTGAGATACATGAAAATAGTACACCTAGCCCCTGCTGCTGGAGAGCTTTCTGGTTATACAGAATAAAGAAAACAGATCTGTAGATTCACAAATCTGTCAGTAAATTATAAGCCTAAGAAAAAAGTTTAATTTGCTTACTCTGAGACTTCTGCTTTGTTTGTTTGGTTGGTTTTTTTCTTAAGGATTTAGCCCTACCTCTGGATATAATTTAGATGTCAACCAGACTACAACATTTTAGTAACAACTATTGTGATAAACCTAACAAGGAGTTCACAACACCTGACATTAGCTGTAAGGTATTACATCCCTAGGTGAAGCAGTTATCAAGATGACTTCTTCATGCAGCACAGAGAGAAAAGCACATCCATCATATGAGTCATCCCATCCCAAGACACTTGATAGGAAAAGAGATCAGATTAATATCCTCTGGAGATGTCTCCATCGTTTCATTGACTGTAGAGGGAGACTAGACAAATAGCTTAGTCTGGGATGTAAATGTTGAAAAATAGCTTAGACTAACTTATAAATAGTGGAAGCAAGGAAAGAGAAATCCTGCTCTTCACACATTGTCTTCTTTTTGTCATGAAATAGTTTCATTGTGTCCTTTTGGAGCACAAATTCTTCAAAGCAAAGCAATGAAACTCACTAATGATGGATGCCTGCAATTACAGGTATATCTTTATACAAATTTGTATAATTGCTGGAAAGATAATACAGGGAACTACAAACCTGTCAGCCTGACCTCAGTGCCAGAGAAGGTTTATGGAGCAGATCATCTTGAGTGCCATTATGTGCTGTATGCAGGACAACCAGAGGATCAGAGCCAGTCAAAATGGTTTTATAAAAGGCAGGTCCTGTTTGATGAAGCTGATCACCTTTTATGACAAGATGACTCACCTGGTGGATGAGGGAGGGGCTGTGGATGATGTCTACCTGGACTTCTGTAAGACCTCCAGCTGTTCCCACAGCATTCTCATGAAAACACTCTCTGCTCTGGACCTGGATGGGTGTGTGCTCTGCTGGGTAAAACACTGGCTGGATGGCTGGGCCCAAAGAGGTGGTGAATGGAACTAAATCCAGCTGGTGGTTGGTCACAGGTGACCCCAGGCCTCAGTATTGGGACGAATTCTGCTTCACATCTTTATCAATGATCTGGATGAGGAGATAGAACACATCCTCAGCAAGCTTGCAGATGATACCAAGTTGGGTGGGAGTGTTGATCTGCTTGAGGGTAGGGAGGATCTGCAGAGGGACTTGGACAGATTGGATTGATTGTTTGAGGTCAATGGTATGAGCTTCAACAAGGCCAAGTGCCAGGTCCTACACTTGGGTGACAACAATCCCAGGCAACACTACAGGCTCAGGGAAGAGTTGCTGGAAAGCTTCCTGATAGAAAGGGACCTGGAGATACTGATCTACAAGTGGCTGAATATGAGCCAGCAGTGTGCCCAGTGGTCCAAGAAGGCATCATCCTGGCTTGTATTAAAATAGTGTGGCCAATAGGACAAGAGGGGTGATTGTCCCTCTGTACTTGGCATTGCTGAGGCTGAATCTTGAGTACTTTGCTCAGTTTTGGGCACCTCAATGCAAGAAAGTCACTGAGGTGCTGGAGCATGTCCAGAGGAGAGCAGACTGGGGCTCACATTTGAAATATGCATTTTAATTCAAATGTTTTGCTGTTGACAAAAAAGAAAGTCCTGAAAGGTGTAACATGCTTGCATGCTCAGTGTGCAGGTCATTAGTGTGTCCTTCTGTTTCTGCTATGGCCAGTCACAAGCCTGGAATTCCCTTACTAGTGCTGCACTGATTGGTGCTAATAAAACATCACTGAAAACATTTTCATCCAAAACACCTCATTAAACCAGTTAATTTATCATAAAAATTGTTTTCACACGGAAATTTATATGGTGGTCTTCAATTTATTGATTTTGAGTAGATTGCTTAAATTCAGGAGAAGAAAATATCTTCTTTTGACGTTTAAAGATTATTTTATTTGACATATACCTACTTGTACTTATTGATTGATTTTTGCTGAAAATGATTTTGTAAACACAGTATTTATTTAATTCAAAAAATGTTTTCAAGAAATTGAAACAAAAAGAAAAAGGAAATATTTTTTGTGAATTGTTATGAAAAAATGGGAATGTTTTCTATTTAAGCTAGTATTAAGACTTAAAATTAATAAAAATAACAGAAGATTTGTTTGTGAGATGGTATTTATTAGTGACTACATCAGTGGAAAAGGGATGACCTATGGATTGATCTACCTGGATTTCTGCAAGGCCTTTGACACGATCCCCACAACATCCTATTTACCAAGTCAGAGAGATACTGATTTGATGGGTGGACTGTTCAGTGGATAAGGAATTGGCTGGATGGTCACATCCAGAGGGTGCTGGTCAATGGCTCAATGTCCAGATGGAGAGCAGTGACAAGTGGCGTCCCTCAGGGGTCTGTGCTGGGGCCTGTGCTGTTTAATGTCTTCATTAATGATATTGACAGTGGGATGGAGGCACCATCAGCAAGTTCCCAGCTGACACCAAGCTGAGTGGTGCTGTGGAAAGGCTGGAGGGAG
>VYZU01053108.1:8881-21623 GCA_013401355.1 Ceyx cyanopectus | reverse complement strand
TATTTATTTATTTTTTGTCTTTTATCATGAGCACATGAACTCAAATAATACAAAATAGCTTAAATTAAGATTTAACTAGTTCATTTAAAACAATATGAAGTCAAGCATAGGGAACAAGTAGACCACACTTATTGTGATTAAAGTTACTTTAAAAAGCCAAAGTGGAACAAAAATGACAGAATTTATGTTCATTTACACAAAGAAGTGCCTGTTTGTGTATACTAAGCTGCTTTTTTTTTTTTTTTTAATTCAGTTTAAATGAAAAGTCGTTGGGGTTTTTTTCGTAGTTGTAAAAAACAGGCATTATGAAATCCCTAACCTCATTTAATGGCAATAACTCTCCCCAAATTTGTGCTTGGCTGGTGCACCAGCTTGCTACTTTGGTGTGAGCAATTACTGTCATAAGGCATAAATCTGCTTCATAAATTGATGGTTTAAGCTCAGGATTCTTAATGCTGGGCCTCTTAGCATAATGGTTTCTTAACATAACACTTAGAGAATTACCCATCTGGATCAAAAAGAAATCTTGAGTGAAAAAATGGTTCTGTCTTCCAGAGGAGTCTGACGGGATTTATGCTGCTTCGACATATAAACTAATGTTATTTCATTCTATACTAAAACTTGTACTGAACTCATATAAGAACAAAATTTAAAGACACCAAGAAGTCATGAAAGAATATATTTCTGTCATTTAACAGTCTGTTTTCTCTTTTCACATGATGATTTTAGTTTAAATATATTAATAAATCAATGGAGAGGTATAATGGCAAACAGCAGCTCCTCCTTAAAGATAGAAGCCTTCTGCATTTTCTGGGAATGCTTCCTTGTGTAAAATATGTTCAAAGAAAACATTAAGAAAGGATCCTCTAGTTCTTCAGTGTAGACAAAAAAAAATAGAAGCAAAACACAACACTCACAAAAAGTAAGCATCATAGAGAAACATGATGCAGTGAAGGAAAATGGGGTGTTTACTGTTCTATTTTCTTCTTAGGGATGTCTGATGTAGATTTTTATATAACTGTCATTATTTAATCTTGTGGAAGTTTCCAGCTGATTGACTGTCCTGGTCTTCAAATTCTCGTTCAAATTTGTTTTCTGACTTGCTGATAAGCTTGGCAACCTTCATTTTCTCTTTCTAGTCACAAAGGACTAATATTAACATCTATCAGGTGGTAGAGCTAATGTCTCATGATTCTATGATTAATGTAATCTTTATCCAGCAATTTCCACTGTTGTCCAATATTAATTTTGTTGAATTAAATTAATTCTGTTGAACATAAAGTATTTTAAATGTGCTCAAATTTTGTCAGGTGCTCTTAGACTCTCTTTTTAATTCAGATCTCCAGACACAGCTAAACCACATCCCAGATGCAAACCATACCACAACTGTATGTCTTTTCGATGCAGAAATTAGTCATCAAGGGCTAATGGATATCTTTTTAAAATATCCTGTCAATACCATTGACATCCGAGTAAGTCTTAGTAAATACATATTAGTTAGTAATTTCTACTGACATTACTAGTACGACTTAGAAGATAGTTACTTACCAAACATAGTAGCTGTAGTAGGAAGGATGCTGTTTGTCACACTGATCTTTGTCTACTTGCACAAGAGGGGATGCAAAGGCAACTTGGCTGAATTTGAGTTCTTCCCTCTCTCCTCACCTTTAATTTGGCTAAAAACTAGTTCTACAAAGGCCAGTGGAAATACTCAGCTCATCTCACATAGCCTTGGCTCATGTGACCTTTCACAAATTTTACTTCTGTATCTAAGACTTGTTTTCATTCAGGAATCCCAAGAAACGTTGTAAAATCCTTCACATTTACAATCATTTATACATGAAACACTCCAGCATTTAAAAAAAAATAAAATAAATCTACTAAACCTGTAACTACTATCTGAATAACATGCCACAAATGTGACAGGAGAAGATTTTTGAAAATCCAGATAAGGACAAGACTCAAAGATTGTAAGTCTCTGGTAAAGCTGAAAGCAAGAATATGTTATTTCCTCCCTTACCTTCAGCAGCTGCTCCTGCTGGCTTGTTATAGGTTAATTTCTGCATGCTGGCATATAAAGTCACAGCTTTGACTCACTGGGAGTTAATTTTTTCTAANCAGATCTCCAGACACAGCTAAACCACATCCCAGATGCAAACCATACCACAACTGTATGTCTTTTCGATGCAGAAATTAGTCATCAAGGGCTAATGGATATCTTTTTAAAATATCCTGTCAATACCATTGACATCCGAGTAAGTCTTAGTAAATACATATTAGTTAGTAATTTCTACTGACATTACTAGTACGACTTAGAAGATAGTTACTTACCAAACATAGTAGCTGTAGTAGGAAGGATGCTGTTTGTCACACTGATCTTTGTCTACTTGCACAAGAGGGGATGCAAAGGCAACTTGGCTGAATTTGAGTTCTTCCCTCTCTCCTCACCTTTAATTTGGCTAAAAACTAGTTCTACAAAGGCCAGTGGAAATACTCAGCTCATCTCACATAGCCTTGGCTCATGTGACCTTTCACAAATTTTACTTCTGTATCTAAGACTTGTTTTCATTCAGGAATCCCAAGAAACGTTGTAAAATCCTTCACATTTACAATCATTTATACATGAAACACTCCAGCATTTAAAAAAAAATAAAATAAATCTACTAAACCTGTAACTACTATCTGAATAACATGCCACAAATGTGACAGGAGAAGATTTTTGAAAATCCAGATAAGGACAAGACTCAAAGATTGTAAGTCTCTGGTAAAGCTGAAAGCAAGAATATGTTATTTCCTCCCTTACCTTCAGCAGCTGCTCCTGCTGGCTTGTTATAGGTTAGTTTCTGCATGCTGGCATATAAATTCACAGCTTTGACTCACTGGGAGTTAATTTTTTCTAATTTCTAGTGTATTTTAAAATTAGAATTCTGAACTCTGTGTTCATTTTTTTTCTCCTGTTAATGTTTTTAATAATTTAGATCAATGACAAGGACAAAAAAAACCACCAAAACCAAACAACAACAACAACAAAAAAGCCAAACTAAACAGGCAAAAAAATATAGACACACCAAAAAACTAAGCAAAATGCTTCCTTTAATCATAATCTGTTCTATCTCCTAGACTTTGGTAGTTGAATATGGGATGGGGTGAGATATACAATGGATAAACTGCCATTTTTTTCTACAGCTCAGTGTCAGTAAGATGGAGACTTTCCTCCCTCAAGGTCTAGGCATTAGTTAAAGAAAATTTCCTTTATAGTAACACATGAGTTAGAGCAGTATAAACAGTAAGGCTTCCAATTCATTGCTATAGACTTCTGTCAGGAATCCAAGTGAACTTGGTACTTGATTGTGACATGCATGTTTATTTTACACCACAAGGTTTGTTTTTTCCAATCATACTTCTCCTCAGGGTTTATTTAGTTTTTCCAATACTAACAAAACTATTTGTGTGGTACCTGCTGAATTATTATCAAAGACATCTAGCAAGTCATTCTACACCCTCTTCTTAATGTATTTTTAACTCAACTGCATAAACAGTTAACTTATTCCTTAAGTAACTGCCTTCTGAATCCCAACTCACTTAAGCATTCTCTGATTATGTATTTACTGGATGTCACTTGTTAAATTTTATTTTTTCAACATTATTAGAGTGAAATGCTCTGGATAGCAGAATGTACTAATGGTGTTTCATATACAGCAGTCATTTCATGCTTGTCTGGGCCTCTCATGGTTATCATTCTGCTGTTCCTTGTCAAAACGTTGGTTGAAGACATAGTCATTTGATAAACATTTAATATGGTGCTTGCTTTTTTGGCCTTTTTTTTTTTTACTTTTTCCATATCTGTGTGGGGTGGGGGTGTGTGTGTAAAGTAATTGGCCACTAACAGTAATATCACTTAAGACTGCAGAGATGAACAAACAAGAGTGGTTTTCAACAAACAAGAGTGATTTTTTCAATGGGTATTTGCATGCTCTTCTTGCTTTAGGATACTCTAAATTTACCAGATCTACAGAGTAATTTTTTGAGCATAATACGCTTAACCATTTATACCATTTCTGTTTTATTTTCTGCTGATGATCATTGATCAGAGCAGCAAAATCCTACAGACTCTTGTGTTTTAGCCTTTTTCTGTCATGACTGTTATTATACATTGTTTTTCCCAGGGACAAATTTCACATGGGATTGGTGAGTCAACCTTGTCTGCCAAATTTCATGTTTGGCAAAGTGACAGAATTAATCGCAAAAACTGCTCGTGGTATAAGCGTCTTAATGTAAACAAAGACACTTTTTGTTGTTTTCCATGTTTCTAGCTATTTAGTTGTCTTAGTTTAGACAAGTATTATCTTATTTTAGATGTGAGACCCGGGACTTATAAGGAGACAAGAAATTTATTAGAACAATATATATGTATAAACAACAAAAAAACCCAAAAAAACTAGGCAACAACAAAATGTATAATCAGTGCTTTGAATCAACTATATATGTATGCAACAGAAACCGACGGCTAATCCCCTCCCCCAGTCAGCAGAGCCGCCCTCCCCTCCCCCGACAAAGAGAGAGAGACAGAGCGAGAGAGTCCACTCCGGGCTGTCTCTTCTGAAACAGGAAAACAGTCTTTGGAATCAAAAGCGCCAGGCGAACCCAGGAAATACACAGCCAACAGATGTGTTCCCGCAGGAGAGTAAACCTGTGGTTGGAGAAATGGTTTTCTGCAGGGGAAAACTCCGTCCGCTGACAAAAGGCAGGGCCACGCTCCCGAGAAGAGCCGTCTCCGCGCCGCGCCGTCGTCGCCTCGAGAGCTCTGTCTCTCCAAACCACACCCCTCTTCCGCTTCTGTCCGTATGCCCTCAGGCTTGTTTTTGTCGGCCCCCCTCCTTCCCCCGCACCATTTTCTCCCCTGCCCGGCCCCACCCCCACAGGCAAAGAGAGAGAGTAAAAAAAGAAAAGTTTTGTTTCTCTCCTAAAGGGAATTGCTACCCCTTGACATTAGTGCAGAAAATAGAGTAGGTAAGTTTTCCCTTTAAGTTGGTCATCTACCAGTAAAATCAAGCAGGTGAGTATATGGACAATTTTCCATCAAAAAGCTTAAAAAGGAATTTCTAGATCTTCAGTATTTCAGTATTCTAGGCATCATTTGCCTAGACAACAAGTACAGGCCTGTTTTAGCTTTAAGTGGTTGACTAGCTGTGCCAAAATCTAGATACCAAATTCTTCACTTTAGTGGGTACAAATGAAATATCTTTTTAAGTTGATAAGTAGGCTTCTATTTTGCCATAAGGGTGTGCTATTATTGTCTAGTGGAAAGAATATTTAAATACATGTTTGAAAACAATAGTGGAACATTTACTGTCAGGAGCTATGATCACTAGTTATATAATTGAGAGCCTGTTGTGTATCACTTACTAAAAGGGCAAATTCTAATCTAATGTGTTTGCTGGGAAAGATGTATATGTGCAGCTACAATGTATTTTTCCTTTTCTCTACAGTTGTAGGGAGAAAAATATCACAAGCAGGAGGAGCCAAGGGCTCTGACAATTTACCTAGTTTGGTATTGTTAGTCTCCAGGCCTTGATGCTTGTACTTTGCTCTCCAGCTGAATAGAGTTTCTTGCAGGTGAAGAGGCAGTATAGAACCAAGCAACCTGGCTAGAACATTTAAATATTTACACTGCAGAACTATTTCTAATTCAGAGCCAGATTCTAATTTAAAGTAATCCTGCTGGTTTTGATGGGACAGGGAAAACACTTAAGACCTGCTTTAATCCAGCTAGTGTAGTGCAGTTATCAATAAGAATGTACCAGCCAGGACTCAGGATAATTAAGGCATACCTTTATCTGTTGGTTTTGTTTAGTTTAGTTTTGTTTTTAACTCCTGCTAATACCAAAGCTAGACATCTTCAGTTTAGCCTGGGTAAGGATACATTTGCTGCAGTCATTCTTCTTACTGTGATGTCAACATAACATATGACCCTCATTTCTCAAGGGAAATGACCATGTTTTCTTGGCATAAATAGAAAAAATGACTGCATTTACTTTTCTTCATTATCTTCATCATATTACTGCTGCTGTTACTCAACATGTTAGCATTTATCCATAAACATCTCTGCCGTGTAAAAGATGTATTCTGACTTAAAAGCATCATGGTATGTTACTAGCACACATACGATTTCTGAGTGTGGTTGTTGTTGGTCTGGCTTTGGTTCTTTTTTTTTCCCCCTTGTCCTTGAAGGGTTATTTCTATGGGTGAGGTTACTTATCTCTATCCCTAATTTCTTCTATTTTTACCAATTGGTCTTTGCTTTACAAGTAAATCAAAAAGCACATTGTGAACTTACATACTTAAAAAGAGAGAAGCACAGAGCAGTTATTGTGACAATTTTATTTAATGGAAATTGATGTGAATCTTGATGAATTTTGATAAGAAGGAACAAGGCAACAGGACTTGACTTGTTTACTGAAATCTGTGTTGCCTTTCAAAAACTTGACCCTTTTTAATTAAGCTCCATCTTAACAATTGAAACAAAAAGTAGCTTGAAATAAACTGATAAAAAGTGTACAAAGGGCTAGTATGGAATTTTCCCTGAATTTGTCTTATGATGTATTTTAGTCAAATAATTATGTCCACATTCACAATTTATACCAGCTGACTTTAAGTGTACTTCATTAGTGTAAATGCCAGTGAGAATTTTGCACTTACTGAACTTACTGAAAAAATGAATGCATGCATAAGAAGATTTAACAAGATATTAATCCACATTAAAACATGAAGAATAAAATATAAATATGAAGTTTTCCCTTATAGCACAATTGTTTATATTAGTGATTCACATAGCCTAGATTCCCTATATCTTTTATGAAATCTTAAGGGCTGTTAAGCATAGAAAATCTAAGAACAATGTATTCCTCACTGTGTTTCTAGTAGCGATCTGTGTTCATAGTTAGAACCTAGCCATTAGTCATGTTGCAGCATTTCTAAAATCCATCTTAAAAACAACACCAAATTTATATAGAATAAATTCTAGCACTTTAGTACATCAGTCCTTAGGATGAGTTTTGTGTGAGCTTGCATAAACTTGTGCTTTAAAGAGGTAGTGTGCTTATTTTCTGCAATGCTAATCCTAAGTTGTTTTTCTGTAAAATGTAAAAGGATTCAGAGTTTTTGTTTTATTGCTGTCCCCGGTAATGAGTTATTGTTTGTTCCTGGGAGAAGTGAAAGACTTCTTAAAGTGAAAGGTTCATTTAAACATTTATGTGTAAAAGGATAGATTCTGATCTTATGTTCTTTTACTACTTCAGTGACTTCAACGCTGCTGCTATTATGTTGGGGGTTTTTTTTATGCCATCCAAACTCATGACCTGACTCAGCAGGATACTAAAGTTCAAATAATTAGCATTAGCGATCATTATCTGGGGATCACTAATATTTCACACTAATATTTTAAATATATTCATTCCATTAATTAAATTTTATTAAGAAATAATAGCTAGAAAATTGAAACATTGCCAAAAAGGATAGTAATGTGCAATGCACATAGAAATCACAGAGATAAGTGTACTCTTCAGAAAGCTTCTGAAGTTTCTTTGCAGCACTACAAATCCATTGATATGTAATCAGGTTTTTCATTAACATAAATCTTTATGTATTATAATGTCAAATGAGTGAAAGATGAGGTTTCAACATAAGAGTTCTAAGAATTCTGTAAGAAAACTGATTTTAAAAAGGGATGATTTAGTGAAACAGGAATCAGTCTACAGTCTATCCTCCATTAATCTTAGGTAGTGTCTTAGGCAGTATAAAAATATAAACATATTGACAGGGAGAGACAAATATAACATTTTTTTGTTCCATGAAGGAATATTGAGAGTTTTCAGTTATTTTCTGTGATAAAATAGTTTAAAAAGTTGAAATTTTGAAATTTTAGTTGTTTGTAGATTATTTTATATATTTCCAATTTGCAACATTATTTTTTATATATCTACTTTTAAAAGCAATTTTTAAAGGAGTGATTCAGCTGGCAAATCATATTCATCTGGAATTACCTTAGAAGCACTACATAATTGCATCTGGACTTCAAGTTGTGCTCCAGAAGGGTGGAGTCCCTCAACCATGCATTCTGTCCCAATATGCATGTCTTACACACCTTAGAGAAGTTAAAACAGCATTAGATGTGTCTGTATAGGCAGCTGAATAGCACTGTTATATGTGTAACATGCTTATTGTTTCTATCACTTCAATATTCTGTGGAAATCAGAAATTCAGTTATAAAATTAATTATGTAAACATCTTAATGAAGTAGAGCATTTGATGATTTAACTTGCAATTGCTTTCACTTGAAACAGTTTGTTACAGGATTTTTTTTTAATCTTTACTAGATCTTTGTAGTGTCATAGATACTTCATTTGACAGATGGTTGCAGTAGCTATCAACCATTTGGGTAGTTTACATTACTGGGAATGATAATACAAACAGTAGTTTGAGAAACAGAATTCATCCACAGAAAAAATGAAATTGAACTCATACTTCACTATTTCCAGAGAGAATTTGGCACTGTACAAATGGTACTATTCTATGAGCATATAAGACATATAGATGTTTAGTTTCATATAGGTAGGAAAATGAGAGTGTTTATTAAGAAAAATAACACTGAAACTGTAATTAGGAAAAAAAATGAAAATGCAATACATAGAAAAAAATGAGAGCTCCAGTCATAAAGAAGCAAATATAAAAAACATTTCTGAACATTTGTGTGACTTCCATCAGCATGCTGTTGGGCTAAAAGAGAAAGTGTTGCAAAAGTTTGCCATTGTCCTGGTTTGGGTGAAAACCAATTAAATTCTGTTCAGTGATTTTACTTTTCAGCTTAAGTTTCTAACTAACTGCACTTCCTAGAATTAGCAACATGTTTTGCAGACGGTGTCTGCTTCTAACAGTGATAACACCTCATGTTTACAGTTACTGCCAGGGATGGAATGCAAAACCAAGGCCATGGCTAGAGTTTGTGTGTTGCACTGGGGGGTGCAGAAAGTGAAAGACCACACCTGCGGGGAGGAGCGGACAGGACAGGTGACCCCAAACTGACCAACGAGGTATTCCATCCCATACACGTCATATCCAGTATATAAGCTCGGGGGTCCGGAAGTTTTGCCCCTTCTTCTTCGGGAGTCCTTCTCTTTTTGGCCCTTTTTGCCCTTATTGCCCTTCGCTCGCCCTTTTGGTCCCTTCTTCGCCCTGTTCCGGCCCTTCTCGTCCCTCTTCGCTTCCGGTCTACCCCTTTGGCTTTGGTTCTTGTCTTCGCTCCGAGACCCGGTGCCAGAGTCCAGCTCCTCCACAGCGTCCGTGAGGGTGACGTAATTACATCGGGGGGAAGGTTGGGTTCGGCACTGGCTTTGTACATATTTGTATATACTTCATTTTCATTTTTTTAATTAAATTGTTTTAGTTCCTTTTTCTAATCACTATGTCTCTCTCCCTTATTCCTTTTCTCTCCCCTTTGGGGAGGGAGGGGGGTTAAAAGAGAGCGGTCTGTTATCGGTCTGGGGGTTGCCCTGACTCCAAACCACGACAGCCATAGAAGTTAATTTTATGCTCTTTACTGTGGCAATGGTTAAGAATAATATATGGAGTCAGACCTGATGGCTGTGAACATATGTTATTGGCAATATGAAAACAGAGCAGCAAGTTGTATGAATCAAAAACTTAAGGAGTCAGGGAGAAAGTTAAGCCTACACCATAGTCATAGAGCGTCACAGCCATGTAGAAAACAGCCATCTCAGAGAAGCTGTAAGAAAAATCTGGAAAGCTGGCAGAGAATCTACCATTACTCTATCAGCCTGGAAGTGATGGCTTCAGATACATTTGTGTTCATGGAGTCACCCTACCATCCTTCCATGGCCTTCAAAGTTTTCAGTCGGTCTTGGCCTGTTGCAAGGCACAGCTATCACGCTGCTACCTGTGCTCCTGTGCCAAATAGTTCATACTGCATTAACCAAGTTGATGACACTTTGGGTCCGGTTCTCCTCTGTGGTGATTTGCATGTGATATAGGAACAACTCAAGACACTACTGTATACTGCAGAGAGACGTGCAACATTCAGCATCTACGGTACATTATATGTGTAGACTTAACTAACCAGAGAAGTTTACCCTGCACCTTTTAGTTTTTCAAGAACTTTATAAGCCTTACATGAGGTGACACTCCACCTTTTATACTGGAAAAAACTGCCTAGATCGTGCTTTGTCAGAAATGATGTAACGTCTTGAGGGAATGAGAACAAAAAAACAAAGGAAAGAAAGGAAGAGCCTATTCAGAGATTAATTTCTATGAGGAAAACCAATGTTTTATCACAGGAAGGAGAAAATAAAGAACTGGTTCTCAAGTATGAGGAAGAGGAATGTTGACAGAGGAAGATGCATCAGCACAGACTGAGTAACATAATTTTTCTTGATATTGTGGACGCTATTTTCACCAATTTTCATAGATAAATCATTAAAATTAGGATGTAGTAAAGGTGGAGAAAGTAAATATATGGCTATCTATAATTGCTGTATTTAATCTTTCACAGTGAACATAATAGGGAGAATACATTGTGAAAAGATCTTTGTCAAGCACTACTGAAAAAAAGCTGTATCAGAGAAAGCCAATAAACTTAACATGCAAATAGTGGCTCTCGTGAATCAGCCCAGTCTCCTGTTTGTTAGTGTAGAAGAAATACAATATGGTAGACATAGGAAATCAATGCAACTGCCACACTTTAAATACTCTGAGCTCCTAAAGGTCAGACCAGCATGGCTATTCTACATTACTTCTGTCATAGTTCCCTTCTCCCTCTGCTGAGTTTGTCTTAAAAAAAGACATAATTCTTTATGCTTAAATGTTTGGAGTTTGGTTGTTGGGTTTTTTTTGTCCCTCCCTCGACTTTTGTAATGCTGCTATTCATGGCAGATCAGTAAATAACTTTTGTCAGAAAAAAAAATGATGCTTTTTCTTTTTCCCTTAAGAAATCTTATCCTCACGGAATTTCTGGGAAAATACAAAACAAGGACACCTTTTTTTAGACATTTATACAGCATTTGCTACTGCATCTGTGTATTCCATACATAGGGGGTGCACAGATATACAGATATGCATGTTTGATACTATCAATATATTAATAATAGACAGGAAAGACTGGGTTGGAAGTTGGATTTAAGCAGTGATCATTGTGAGATCTCCAGCCTAGCAACTCCTTTTAATTTCTGAGGGAAACACTTGTGTTTGAGTCAGGCCAGGAGCAGACAGTTGGTGAAAGGATTGGGAGTATCTTAATTCTTGTATAAGGATGGCCTTGACAAACAAGAAAAGAGAAATCTTGGTATGGTCAAGGCTATTTAACCAGGAAAATCATGTTTCACTAGAAAAGAATACTTAAGAAATGTTGGTCTGAACTTCCAGTTCACATATGAGACTGATTTCATAATGTAGAATCACAGCATTGTTGTCTGGAAGAAACCTATGAAGGTCCAACCATGTGCTCAATACACAACTGCCACCAATGGTAAATTAGCTCAGCTTTGTCTAGCTGAGCCTCAGAAACATCTAAGAATGGAGATTCCAGCATCTCTTTGGGCAGAAAAATGAACAACAAAAAAAAAGTGTTCCATAAATCAAACTGAAGTCAGCTGATTAATGCTGATTAATTAGTCATTTCTTTATTCAGACCTAAAGAATAACAACAATTAAAAGTGAGAATTTGTTTATTCCATTTAATCTTCACAAATACTCAGAGATCCATAATATTTTGCTGAAGCGATGCAATATTTTTGACACAACCATGTTTCTTCACTAGCATCTGGGTGATTTATGCATAGCAGTAAAAGGCACTGTCAATAAGCCATAGGTACAATTTGGATGAGCAGCAGAAAGTTTGGTAGAGAGCAATGTATTAAGCATTAAACTACCATTTGTCATAAGGGACTATATTCATATATTGCTATGGGCTTCACAGAATAAACATCAATATTTAGAAGATAAATATGACCATTTCCTTAATGAATGTGTCTTGTACCTTTCAGCTGGACAACAGACTGATCTTAGGGAGCTGTGTACAGAAGGGTGTACAATGATCCATGTTGCAGGCACTGTTGGATCACTTTCCTCTTACGCAGTAGAGACAGTTATCTGGGAGGGTAACTGTGTGGTGTTCATAGAATCATAGAATCATTTGGTTGGAATTGACCTTCAAGATCATCAAGTCCAACCGTTAACACTACACTGCCAGGGTCCCTAAACCATGTCCCCCAGCACCACATCCACATGGTTTTTAAACACTTCCAGGGATGGGGATTCCACCACCACCCTGGGCAGCCCATTCCACTGCCTAATCACCCTCTCTGGAAAGAAATCCTTCCTGATATCCAACCTAAATTTCCCTTGGTGCAACTTGAAGCCATTCCCCCTTGTCCTGGTATTTTTAACTTGGGAGAAGAGGTCAACCCCCACCTCCCTATAACTTCAGGTAGTTGTAGAGAGCAATAAGGTCCCCCCTGAGCCTCCTCTTCTCCAGACTAAACAATCCCAGCTCCCTCAGCCTTTCCTCATAGGAGAAACTCTCCAGACCCTTCACCAGCTTTGTTGCCCTTCTCTGAACCCGTTCCAGTATCTCAACATCCTTCTTGTAGTGAGGGGACCAAAACTGGACACAGTACTCAAGGTGAGGCCTCACCAATGCCGAGTACAGGGGTACAATCACCTCCCTGCTCCT
>VYZU01053103.1:0-34545 GCA_013401355.1 Ceyx cyanopectus | reverse complement strand
AATCCCAAACTGTATGAATCAGTCTTTTAGTGTTACTACAATCTCAACAAAAATTAAGACTTATCTTCTCCCTCTTTTAAGAACCAAAACCAAACAAAACCATCATTATAGAGAAAAATAACAAGGTCCCAAAACTGCACAAAGCTGTTGTGTTTTTTTTTTTTTCCCAATTGTGCAGTTCTTTTTAGTATTGTCTTAGGAAGAAAAAAGACATTGTAAGAGCCAAACAACTGACAGTTCCTTATCAGAAAGATCCTCTAAAAGACTCTGGTGTGTGAGAACTAGTACCACAACAGCAAGAGGTTTGCTTTTGCCAGACCAGATGAAGCAGCATCCCTCCCTGCTCCCTGGGGAAGGTAGTGGGAAGTGATAATCATCAGTGTTTGGGATGCTCAGGCAGAGAAAGGATATGATAATTTTGGTAACTGAAAGGCATCAGGTCTCCTTCCAGCTACTCTGTCAGACAAGCCTCACAAATCAAAATCCTCTTTCAGATCTCCAAATTATATTTCTGTTGGCTAAGACTTAAACTTTTTAAAGTTGCTTGAGCTAACAGCTGTCTTTGGCTTCGTTTTTCACCTTAGTCAGTTGTTTGTATATCCTCCTGGCCTTCTCTTTGGCTTCATTTCTCCACTCTATGCTTTAACTTTCTCCAATTACTTTCACACTTCTACTTTTAAAGTGAACCTATCACTCCACAAGCCATCATGCACTCATTCTCCCCTTGTAGAATATGGAAGGGCAGTGAATTATTTTTCAGCATATGGCTGCCCATCAAGTAGGAGTTTGCTTTGCTCCCTTTTAAATTCAAGAGTTATCTTTACAGAAGGAAAAGAGAGGTTTTTTTTCTTACTTTTAAATGTATGAAGCTATTGATGGAAGAATATTTCTGTCCAGCCTTCTGCCATCATGAAGGACTGTCTTCCAAAAAATTTGGAATTGCTTTTGTACCCACCTTTAATGATGCTAAAAATACTGGCCTGGGAGAGGGCAGGGATGGCTGGGCAGTTGGTAGAACTATGTAAACAACCAGTGGTAAGGAAAATGCCACCTCCTGTGGACATGAGAGAGGAAGGAAGAATGCAGAAATAACTATTATGCTTCTCCAATTTTAACCATTTAATAGTGCACTTATTGAGTATATTCTGTACAGACATCTATAGCAAGTTAAACGCTTTCCTTTCTCTCATGTAGAACACAGTCATGTAAAGCACATTTACAATAGAAAACATACTTGAGGTACAAAAACCCAAAAAGAATATCTGAGGTATAAATACAGGTATATTTTAAATAATCTTTATCATGCTTTATCTATGTTTGACAGTACACTGTGGGCAAGTATACATGTTTACAATAAAATGGTATGTACAACATACAATTTTACAAATTCAAAAGTGTTTGATGTATAAGAATATACAAGACTTTCCTACTCATGAGGAACATTGTTACTGGAAGTACTACGTTATTTGCCATAATAAAAAAAAAAATCTTCATCAAAAAGCTTCAAATAATACTGACAATGGTAACAAAGTCTCAGTCAAAATCCCATCTTGCAACTCATTCATACCCTAGCCACAAAATACATTTATCACATAATACTGTGCCTTGAAAGTAAATCTTTACCTTCACAGTAAAACCTACAGAAAGACACCTTTCCAGAGGATCTCAAGACTTCCTACAGTTCATACACGTTGATTCTCAAGAATGGGGGAATGTCCCAGAAGTTTTAAAACCCAACAAAACCCAAGACAAAACCCCATCCTTTTCTTTACCCCTAAATATAACCTTCCAAATTGCTCACACCCAAGGTTCTGTTCTTGTTAATGTGCAGCTTTTAGGAAAATGGACAAAGGAGGAACAGAAAGGGAGAGAGCTCATGAGACATTTCCTAGCCACCTCACTCCACCTGCTGCTGCAGGAGTCCTGACACCTCCTGGCACTGCAACTCCAGTGTTGACTTTTTCCTCTTGAGCCATTAGAATACAGTAAAATATAAAAGCTCATTAAAACACATAGTTAATGCAGGTAGGAGTAGAAGCAATAGACACTTTTTGGCAAATTAAGAGCTGACATTACTGGTTCTCTTCACCGTTGCATAGACTTTTCATTTATACACTGCTACATTGCTCAGAAGTATTATTTACTTAAAATTGCTACAGAATTCCTAATCACTCCTCAAAGATATCTGGCTAAGGAGTGGACAGTAACTAGAGAAAACCTCTTGTAACATGTGCTTAGAGGGTTTTTAAGAAGCTCAGAGCTGAGGAAAATGCAGAACTGGCACAAGGGAAGGATAGCTACTCCTGGTCCACAGGGGAGTCCCATTCTAGCTTGAACTGTATCCAGGATACTGAAATCCATTCTGGTTGCCTATCAGTGTACCAGACACATTTCAAATTCAACTTCTGCTATCCTTTCAACCAATAACACACTCATTCACAATTTAAACTCTGTGCAAACCTTTCTCTCCTTATCTCAGTGAGAACACACTGAAGAGTACCAACTATTCCAGTGGATACACCAGTCCCTCAACGCACTACAACTAAAATGACATGGGTATGTACATAAAGCTAAGTATTTCACATGGGAATGATGACCCTTCACCATATTTCATAATATATTTTGCATTTAAAGAATTTTGCTTCTCAGAAGCAATTCAAAGCATCTAATAGTATAATACTTTCAATATTTTTTTTCTTTTCTTCTTTTTTTTTTGCACAGTCCTCGTATGTGTTCCAGTCGAGGTCTACACCATAGACCTTACACAGACAGGAAGCAGCTTTAAAGTGTATGGTATGGCCACAGTCCTAGAGTAATGCTCACAGTCAAGCTTTCATGCTGTCATCCCTTCACGACATGACTTGAGATGGTACACTCATCTGGTCTGCAGTGCATGAGCCTCAGTTTTGGGTAATGTCTACACTGCCAAGGTGTGGATCACATGGCTGTTCCTCTTCAGTAGTCACCTGGATTTTACTTCCTTGTTCTCAAGACTCTGATGACTGAAAGAGTCTCGTATCTTAACAACTTCAGATGCACACAAGTGTCCAAAAGACTTGGTGTACCAGTCTGGCATGTGGCCCCTGATGCATGGAGAAAGAGTAGTGATGAAGTAGGTACCAGTAACTTTGTATGCATTTTCTTATTCAAAATCAAATACATATCTAGCTGGTTAAGTGCCCAACTAGGAAATCTCATTACTGCTTATTGCTCAGCTCAGCCTTACTAATGTATTGGACTTGCTCAAAACCAAGTTTGCTGCAGCGAGGAAAAGTTATGAGAAGTTTTGTGAGAGGGTGGTGCCTTTTACTAATTTAATATTAAAATTAACATATCCTTGCAATAAATATATCTGTTAGAGGAAAGAGTGGGATATGCACCAGTAGGTATGGTGGAACACATATTTGAGGCTTCTAATGCAACAAACCACACCTGCTGTTAGATGTGCAATGAAGCCAGTTTTCTGTGAGATCTCAGAGTGTGCCTTTTGAGAAGTATGCACTACTGGCCAAGCTAAAGCTTGTTAAACGATCTAAATTTTGTGCTGACTACAAGGAAACTATACAAGAAAAGTTACCAATGCAAAAAGAGAAAGTAGAAATTCATACCTTAAATCAATTCTGCACATGTAGGTAAGTTTAGATTTTCCTGACCCGCAGGGCTCAATCAGATACCTAGACAGGAGCACATTGACTCTAACACCTGCCACTGGAGCACGGTCATGGTCCACTGAGGTTGCTAGAAGCACACAAGCTCCTTTGGGGAAGTTTGTCCTCCATGTTCTAAGAAAAAAAAGGAAGAGAAAAAAGTTTTACCTTTGACAAACAGCAATTCAAACATCTAAATAAGACTGCAAATTATGCACAAATAAATATTTACCTGTATAACTTACATTATACAGACATCAAAGGCAAGGTTCCTATGTGTGTAGAACATAAACATCATCACTTACTAGAAGTCTTACCTTAAGACTACGAAGTCCCTGGCTGGGTGAGGTGCCATGCTGTTCTGGACATATTGGTATATATCTGTCTGGCTATCCAAAGGTTCGATCACTTTTGAGTCTATAAGATCTTCATCCCAAAGATGCTGCTCTTTAAGTAAACGATTTAATACATCCTCTGGCATAGCTGGTATTTCAATAGTTGTTTTCCATAACCGAAGTGGAGGACCCTCACATACCTGAGGAAAATCAGCAGAGTTCTCAGTTTTCCTTACTTTTCTATTTTATTTTTGGCTAAATACAGCAAATTGAATATACACACATACTTGTGCATATTGTACTAAGCTTGTTGTAAGCTCAGACTAAAATTGTTTTCATAACATCTGCATGCTGACTTCTAAATTACTTCTAAGTTACAGTTACTTCTCCAGCATGGGCCACTATTGTGGAGGTACAGAAAAAAAAAAAAAAAAGTCCTTATTTTCTAAGTTTACTTTTTATGTATCTTGAATTTCATTGAAACACTTCTCCCTGTGGTAGCTCTGAGCTGTGCAAGATTATTATTGGGAAACTTCTGCTGCCTGCATAGTGACAGTGCTTGGAGGCTTTACTCAGCCTGTCAGAGCTTTGCACATGTGAGTGAAGGCTTGTACATGCAATACAGCAAACATTCCTGGACTGGATAAGCAGAAGAACACAAATCAGAGCATGTTAGCTGACTACTGCTGAAAGACATGTTGTTTTCAGATGGTGTCCAACTATGTCAAAAATTCTTTTTTTTTTTTCTTAAATCAATCTCCAAAGTAAAGCTGTGCACTGAGCCTTGTGTAATATCCTACGTCAAAAGCCTGCTTATATTAGTAAAGATGAGCTAAAACCCAGAGCTCTGGCCCAAGAGATAGGGTACATACCTTCTTGTAAGCCAGTTCTGCTTGTTCTGAGGTGGAGCAGCTGACCCAGCCTTTAAACTTCTCCTTCATCTCTTTGAGTAAGTCATCCACACAGTCCTGGAGGTAGCAGTGGTAGTCAGAGGGCTCAGCAGTGCTGCTGCCACCCCGGAGCTCCTCCAGGCTGAGCGGGCGCAGGTCCTGCTCCGTGTACGAGTTCCGGCCCCTGCTCATTTCTTCAGGTATCTGAGGAGTCACAAGGGTGAAAGAATCTTGAAACTCTCTCCCCGTATCACAGAGTTAGTCTAGCAGATTGATAGCCAAAGCAAGATGGGGACACTAGTTTTGTAAGTGGTGGGACGTGTATGTATCAGGTCAAGCACTCAAAGTGAAGAAATGCCAAAGTTTGTCTGTGACTTTGATTTAGCTCCAATTAGTTGCTCATTTACATGGTGTCTTTTTTTTTGTTTGTTTGTTCGGAGTATCCCTCTTTGCTACACAGCTCAGATCCATTCCCACAGCACAGTTTATCCTGCAGACTAAAGGAAGGAGGGATCAGCTGTCAGCCACAAGAGACAGGCATGTCTGCAGTTGAGGGATCTGAAAAGATTCGATGACAGTGAGGAAAACCAGGACCCAAGACTTGTCTGGTTTTCCTTCCCAGGCCCTAGAGGGAGCATGCTTTAGTTTCTACAGACCCTTCAACCTATGGATTGACAGTCATGTTCCAGGATGCTTTTGTGGCCTAGTCTTGCTAACTCTTGGGAATTTAAGCACATAACAATCACTGAAATTCCTGGAAAGAGCTTCTTACTTTGCAATTAGAGATGAAGTTCACAGATTCTCATGGCTGCACAACAAAAGCTTGAAAACATATTTCAAATGCAACTTGGATGTAAAAAAATTGTCCCAAACCCCACAAATGCTTCATGACTGTCAGTGCCAATAAAACAATTAGTTCTTTATCTGGCACCACTTCTAATTCATGTATGTACCCAGATTAATATGTAAAGTCTTTAAAAAAAACTATTTATCGTGTATTAAACTTCATTAAAATAAAGAGACATTTCTAGATTTCCATTATACAGCAGGTCTAAGCCATGTTGGTCAATATTCCACCCAACAGTTCTGCAAAATAGTTCTTTACCTGAAAGAGCTTTTTGCATTCAGCGATCATATGAGCTAGACCTTGGGTTGCAGCCAGATTTTCATTTAGGTCTTTCTGATCAGGTTTTCCCAGGCTTGGCTTTCTTTGCATCACCCTTTGAAGAGGAAAAGAGCACACACACAAATCAAGTTATTTAATGCAGAGCAAGAGAGACACTTAGTAAGAAAAGAGTAGGATTCCCAAATCTGCTGGTGATTTGGAGCAGTCTGTCTGGGACCAAATCTTGGCATGGTGTGGCTGACTTTTCTTGCTACTCTCTCTAACCTTTTAATTTGGAATCCCCTCTTTTTCTTCCTTCTTATGAACTTTCTTCTATTTTAACAGATATTTAACAAAAGGTAGGATCCCATTCAACACCCAGTGGCCTCTGAGATGTCTGAGGTGACCAAAAATGGTAGGGTCAATGCTAGACTGTGCCTGTTGCATGTCACTGCTAGCTGTAGTATGGGACCAGCAGCAATGAGCCCTGCTCCCCACAGACATACCTTGGGGAAGAATTCTCTCTTTTGAGAGTGTTTAAGTGGAAGAGGGAAGGTGCTAAGCAGACAGCCAGGTTCGTTGGTGTCATCTGGTTTTCCTTCACTGCAGCTGTGACATCACTCAGGAAATAGAGAAGAATCTGGAGGACCTCCCTGTTCTCATCGGGTAGAAGCATAATGGCAGCCTTGATAGCCTGGAGACGCTGATCCTTTGGCACATCTGCATAATATTAGTAATTCTCTCATCAGCCCATTGATTTTCCACACACACAGCATGAATACATCCCAAAGCAAACTCCAGCTTCAAATACTTGACTCGAATTTGAAGTTATTTCCTTCAGGATGCATACCATTCATAGGAAAAATGAAGGAATTTTTTTAACCCACTAGTTTAACTACCCTCAGCTATTTCCTGCCTCACAAGAAATGCAAGCAAGAAGAAGTTGTGCCTAGGCCAGAGTTAATTTTAGATTTAATTTCAAAAGCTACATGCTTCCACAGATGCACTGAAATGACAGAAGCCTGGAGTCAGGCAGTGAAGAAGCAAACAACAGTCCAGCCAATTTAGAAATTCTTTAGCTTTCAAAGAAATACAAAACACAAATACATTTTAAAGTAGGTGAATTAATTAAATAAATTAGCTAGCAAAGCTTTTCAACAATGATGTCATAAAATATCCAGAAAGTGCTTTACGAAACACAGAGGGTTGCTTTATTGAGCAGATCATTCAAAGTCATGCAGTGGAAAAAGAAAGTCAACGCTGAGAAGCCCCATACCATTAAACAGCTCCTTGGTTACTAACAACAAACAGCCACTGGAAAAATTTGACGTGTGTCTTTATATAAGGCCCCCTCCTCCAAACTTTAAGGGAACAAAAAATGAAATAACACAGACCAGATCTGCTTCTTATAAAGGGGTTTCCAATAAGCCATCTCTAAAGACAACATCAGAGTCTGAGTCCTGAAGCATTTATATCATAAATATATGATATATATCACAGACCTCACTGCATGTGTCATAATACATGTGATGCTAACCAAATATTTAGTAAGTATTTGCTTTTTGGGCTTCAGCAAGTTCCTAAGACTAGCAGGTGAGTTTAGAGAGCAATTTTAAGTAAAAATCCTCTGTTTTCCACACTCTCTCCTCAATCATCTCAAAGCCCATTTAAGCCATGTGTGGACAACTCCAGTGCACAGCCTGGTGCCTAACACCAAAACAAAGGGAAATCTTGTCCTTTGCAGGGAAGCAAATTTACAGCTTCTTTAAGGCTCCTTGCTTTACACAGAGATAACACTTTCCAACTGCCTTTGGGGGCATTCCTCAGACCTACTGCCTTCAGAAGGAAAGGAACAGATATTTCTGCAGTGCTCTGTCAAACTTTTTCTGGCACTAAACCTACTGAGAGTTTCTGTTTAACAGAAGTGGAGAGTCTAATTGATTTTTTTTCCAGAAACTTTCTTGGGAATCCAAACACACACACTAAAGTGCATGTACTGAAATAACAGTATGTATGGTTTTATTTTAAAATGTCATCTCCATCTATGGAGCTCTGAGGGAAGTTCCTCTAGCCATCATCATAAGGAAGGCACGAAATACAGCAGAGGCACAAAGAAAGTGTTTTTGCAGTAAGTTATGTTGTAGCTGTGCTACCATGTAAAGAATACATGGAGAGAGAGTAGGGGTGGTGCTATGGAGAGAAACCACAGAATCAGCAAGGTGCTTGTGGTGCATCAACAAGTTTGGATGCCCCTTGGACTTAAAAAAAAATCTGATCAATTTGGTGGATTTCAACCCCAAAACTCTGTGTTGTGTTTGACCAGCTCCTCTACCTAGCCATATCTGATGTGGCTTATTTTCAAACTGTAAGATCAAGTATGCTCAAAGAAGAGAGGAGACTTTACAGCAAGTGATGGAAGACCTATATTTGTTCCCAAACTATAGAGAAAGGTGAAATATAAAGATAAAATAAATTGTTATACAATTTGAACATAAAAAATCCACTCCTTAAGAGGTAGCCTGAACTATAATGGCCACTGGAGAAAGGCAAAGACCAACACATGTAATGTCCAGAGCAGCAGTATTAGAAAGTTCCATCCTTGCTAAACAAAGGACCATTTGTCATCTACCATAGAAATCTCACTACTTACACTGGTATATCTGTAAGAAGGTCTCAGAGAGTTTGTTGGTCATGAGAGGCTCAGGGAGATCACGGAAGAATTGCTTTAACATGTCTGCTACATCATAAGCAGACTGGCCTTCGTAGTTGACACTGTCTGCTGAATTCTCATTCATCTGACGCAAAGCCTGAATTCTTGATTTGACTCCAGACTTCCTAAAAAGTCCAACCTAAATATATATGGAAAGGTAAATACATTTACAGTGAGTCAAATGTAAGGATGCTCTTTAGCTTCTTACGTACACATTCTAAAATCACAGAAAGCTTTTCTTGCAATAGTAATTTATTTTGTCCTGTTTCGAGCCTATTTTTATCAGTCTGACCCAGGAACAACAAAAAAAACCAAACCAAACCAAACCAAACCAAACGGAAGGCTGGGCTTCGGGTGCTGCTCACATATGGGATGAGAGTCAGTAAAACCCACCTGATCCAGGCAGTGGTTGCGGAGGTACCGCATGGCTTGCTGAATGCTCTGTGGAAGAGGCTGCCCCGTGCGCTGGACGTTGACTTGCAGTGGTACTCCAAACACGTTTCGGTCTTTATAATCTGGCACTTTTATCCTTTTCATGAATTTTGGTACTGCCCTGTTTAAGCAAAGGGAATGACAGTTAAATTAAACCTCTCTTAACTATTTATCTTCTGTATTTCCAGTAATTCAGTAAGTCAGTGAAAGTAAGTGAAACACTTCATATTTGGAAAGTAGTGACAGTATAAATTAGCTAAACCATTTGGGGGTGGAAGAGGACAGAAAAAAAGATTTTTCTCTAAGAGAAAGCCTTGACTTTTGGGGCAATACACTGCCCATGAGCATTCATGCAGTGCTACTCCTTTAATATTAGTAGGACAAAAGTTACAGGGTAAAACTGCAGGGGCCAGATTGAATTGCAAAAGAGTCAAAATAAATCCTGCGGTCAGTGACCCCTTGTAACACTGCTTCTTTAAGTTTTGGGAAAGATGGGCATTTGAACAATGGGTTTTTGTATGTCAACTACTCGTTCTGCAAGGTCCTCAAACTGGGTCCACCACCCACCAGTGTTCATAACAGCAGGAAACTGATGTAATACATTTGAGTTTGTCAGCTAAAAACTTCAGCTCTATAAACAACCTCTTTGAGGGACCCTCCTCCTTGTCAGCCAGTGACTGTTGTTACCCCGACCTCCCACTCCAGTTTCAATGAGAGGCCTTTCCATCTGCTTATGACTCCAAGGAAAATGTTACTAAATACAAAAGAATTATTTACACCCAGGTCCCCAAGAATATTGGTTTCATAAAGGGGGGGGGGGGGGGGGGGGTTAAATGCCATTAAAATGTGAAAATACTGAGATAATTTTCCTAAACGGAGAAATGCTAATGCCCAATGCAACAAGGAATAGGACACAGTCACACTGGAAAACAGGGAGACTATTTAACATTTCAATATACAGTGCAGCTATACAAACAGTGCATTAGATTTACAGCTGTGCTAATCTGTTACATAGTAAAACAGAACAAATTTGCACTGCTGTATAGTTAAGTTTAGGGCATTATTGATATATGTATGAATAATACTTGCTTTGTCAAAAAACATCCAATGGAATGTGAAAAAACACATTGCGATCTCCACTGAGAATCTGAAGCATGCAGGGATAACTGGTCAATACTTATTTCTGTCTTTCAGAACAAACAACTTCTGTATTTAGAAAGGCTAACATAATAACAGCCTTTGAACAGGAGGTACTTTGATGCTGAAGCTAAATACTCTCTGTGACTCCCAGGGAAGGGAGGAGGCTGGCCTGTGGTAGGGAGAAGAAAAATTTTACTGCGCTTTTTGCATCCTGAAGGTTACAGGCTGCACTGCAGATACAATAATAAAAGATTTCTTTCTTCCGACAAAAGACATTGAACTGGGTTACGAACACTTGGCCACAGCAGCAATTGCTGCCTACAAAAAACTCCATGGTTACCACAAGCTTTCTCCCCCTGCCTCCATCTTTTTTTGCAAACTAATGGGATTTACAGTGCTTTAAAGACAGGAAATGGATTTTTGGCTAATGAAACACTAGAACCTAAGAGAAATTTACATGATTTAATGACATAATTATATAGAGAAACTAATTCAAATATTTAAGAGTGACTGAAGAAAAGCAAGCCTATTAAGATGTACTGAGGTTTGTGCCACTGCTTGCTAGCTGCCTCAATAAACAACCAGTCCTTCTTTTGTTCTGGACATGGCAGATATATTCTTGTTCAGAAAGCTGTCCTGTACTTCATTGTTTTTGTTCCCTCGCATGCCCCCTACATTCATACTTCTCAAGCCTAGTAAGATTACACTTACATAAAGGGTTAGTGATTTTTAGTCCTGTCTTAGGAAACCACAAAGCACTGTCAGCATAGGCTGGAAGAAGTGCAAATATGGACAAAAGAGGGATGGAGGGATTCACTGCATCTTTCCAATTGTTTAGGATGAGCACGACTGTTGTGCTCATATAGTCAGCCTGTCTACACATGACACTTTGTCCTTACCAGCTGAAACCATGCTTGTTGGAAGGTGTGTACTTCTCCAGGAGAGCAGTGAGCTTCAGGAGAGAGTACTTCTGCAGCAGGTTCATCTGTGCCACGGACTGGCAGTTGATCTGCAGCGATGCTGAGCTGAGGCTGGGCCGGTGGGAGCTCTGGAAGCTGTGCCACCTCAGCCTGTGCCTGGGAAGAAGGTAGAGGACAGAGCAAGGACTGGTCACTGAAAAGCCTCTGTGAGAGACGTGCAGGAGTTCCTGTGTATGTATATACTACTGAACACCCTGCACTTGGCAGATGCTGTCTTCTGAGATTTCACAGGCACCAGCTGGCAGCGTCTCTGCCTCTCTTGGTGTGATGTACCACGTGCAAGTGCTTCAGATGGGAATGTGCACTCTGAACTGACCCACATCTCAGAGTTAATAACATAGACTTGTCCTGTCAGGTATCTTCCAAGGGCTTCAACACCCTTTCTCAAAACCCTTTCAATATTAAGGCAATGGCAATCAGAACCTCCATTAAGGAAAAAAAGCCTAAATTTTTAAGACACATCAAATGGGAACCAAGCACTTCTGTAAGCCCCGGTTTTACACAAGCAGCTGTAGGTGCCTAAATGAGAACAGAAACAGGCCCTACATGTTTGCACCAGTTTTAAAGGAAAACTGGAAACAAAGCTAGAATGAATTAAAGTCCTTGCTCTATGTGCAATACAAAATACAGTGATCCATCCCATGGTGAAACTCCCAGCAGAAACTGGGTGGCCACTGGAACTCCCCCAGTCTCCTACTGTGCTACAGCAATCAAGAGGAAGTAAACAAGCCTCATTTTCACTGCAGATGTAATGCCTTAGCATGCTATTAAGAAACAGCCTGATACTGAAAAGTACTATTTTTAAAAACAGTCTTGGAGTCAAGTCTTTTACTACACACTGACACAAACCAAACCATATTTACACTGGTTCTCCTAGCCAACTTTAAAAGTGAATAATCCTACTTGAGGCCCCTCTAGCTCCCACATACCATTTCAGTTTGAAGAATTATCTTCCCCCAAGATATGCCTTAATATTGCTCCTAACACCGACTTGCTGAGTGGGCTGTTTTTCAATGAAGACAGGCTGAACATATAAACATACAGCTACAAAGTGTAAGAATCACTTGTCTGAAAGTCTTGCATTCATTTTTCCCTTGCCTCTAATTGTTTTTGGGAAGTAATGGGAACAACACCTGTCTGCTTGAATGGTTACAGCTCGTACAGCACCTTAAAATAATATGTTGCACCTACTACAAAGCAACTTGGGCTGGAAGGGACCTCACTGGGGCCACTTCAATTCCCAGTGCTTGTGATCTTACCTGCTGGACCGTGTCAGCGATGCTCCCACCCCAGAGTCTCTCCTGTCCTGCATCCCTGTGGGCTCTTCCGTTTCATTCAGAGAATTCCCCGTACTATCAAGGTCACTTGGTGTTGCTCGATCATTATCTACGTCGAGGTGGATCTGCTTTGGAGAGGAAGGACATGGGGAAATGGAGTCAAGTGCCGAGTCGGAATCCCCTTCATCTGAGAACTTCTCTGACCACTGATTTACTATTCTCTGCATCCCTTTGACATGGTAGAGGATGTCATCTAGTTCTGGGAATATGTCTTCATTTTCAAGGTCGGCCAGGTCACTTGTACTGGAATACAGGATGGAACCTGGCACATTATCATAAATACTCAGGCGGCTGCTCACAGAGCTGGAGGAGTTGCGCCTTTTCCCCATGCCCAACTCTTTGGAGCTGTCACCACTGTTTTCCCTCTGCAGGGTAAGATGTCCATGTCCGTGGAAACTCCCTGTCCTCCAGTTCACAGAGGCATTACTTTCTGTTGGGGAGAAGCTGCCGTTGGAGAGTGCTTTGGGAAAAGTGCCAGGCTTGTGATCTTCAGGGATAAAAAACACGGTGTCTTCTGCAAAGCTTCCTCGGTTCTTGAAGTTCTGCTCCATCACATCACTGAATGTTGACTGGTTGAAGGGGTCGAAGCCTTCCAGATACATGCCCACCCTCTTATTGTACGCACTGAGGCTGCGTGTTCGTGTGACGGGACTGGGTGTGCTGACAGCACTGCTCGTCTCAGACTGACTACTGCTGCTGCTGGTCTGAGTAGAATTGGAGACACTCCTCTTTCGTACCATGGGGAGGCTGATGTGATTGCCATTGAGGGCAGAAATCTCCACGCAGTTAAGTTGTTTCAGTTTATCTTCATCCATGCCTTCCTGCAGGATGGGCCCGCTGATAATAAGGCCAAGCTTTGAAGGAGCTTTGCTCTTGCCATGGTGAGAGCTCTTGATTTTCAGGCTCTCCATTCTCTTGAGCAGGCTCTTTGTTTTGGACTTAGTGTTCTTCTCGTTGGGTTTTGTGCTGAAGCTGAAGCTATTCATCTCCCTGGGTGAGGGCAGGCTGCTGAATGAGTCATCATTTACTATGAAATTGCTCGATGAACAAACGCTCACAACAGAGTTTGTTCTGGTCGTGGATGCTTCGCTCTGCAGGGTTGGTTGGTGGCTGCTGGTGCTACTGATGCTCAGAATAGAAGCCACCTCCTGGCGTTCACTAAGGTCTGTTAGCATGCTCTCACTGCTTGCTGCATTAGTAAGGTGAGGAGCTTCTAGAGAGGGGGTATTCAAGTCCGGTTTTGGAGGGAATACATCAAACTCTTCAAGCCTTGACCATCTCTTGCTGTCCCTCTGAAAAGTCCACTTGCCACTTATTGCACAAGGTTCATCTTCATCGGAATCTTCACTCTGAAATGAGTAAGAACCCTGAAAGTACTGCTTGCAAACTGCTCAAACAGCAAAAGTAGCTGCATTTAAATACAATGCCCACTAAACTGCTTTGAGCATGACCCAGTTCTCACTGTATTTAAAGTGAAAACAGCTTTTAACTTCATGGAGAGGAAGATTAGGCCATAAAGTCCATCACAGGAAAAGATAACATGAGACAAGCAATATTTTAACAGTTTTTAAATACAAAAAGTTGTAACCTTCATAAAAAAAGAAACAAACAATACAATCTGCTTTAAATTGCTCTTTTCTGCAAACCCTAGTATCCATAGACTTTTAATTAATTGGTCACAGTGGACAGCCCTCAGATCAATGGAAATTCCTGGCATGCATAAAATTTTAAACTGGAGTCAGTCAGGGGTTGGGGTCCCTCTGGACTCTCTCCAAAGTTACACTCTTGATAGCAGCTGTGTGTTTATACTCCTCTTTGCAATTATGAGACGTTTCTCATACATTCTGAATTGTAGCAGCTTAATTCCTTACCCATTCGGGGAGTATGAGCGGTCTTCTCCTATGACAAATGAGCTAGCCACAGAAGCTCTTGTACTGTGTGATGCCTCCAGGCTCTTACCTGGACCACTCTTCCTCCCACAGGCTAGCAGCTAACATTTTAAGAATGTCCTGTGAAGTTTCTACTTCAGTCTGGCTTCAGGCAAACTTTAACACTCCTAGATAGGGAGCAGCAAGAGCTCACTGACAGTACAGCACAGAAGTAAATTGTAAATAACATCTCCACTGTTGACATTTGATGCATGAGTCATGCCCGAGGACACAATTATGCATACATCACTTACACCTACATTTTTTTTTCATCTAAATACTGAAAGGGAATGATCTTGGAACTGACATATTTGGTCTTTCAACTATCTGGAAAATTTCATGTTGGAAAAATAAAATCAGTGAAAATATTTTAATACAACACCATAAACCTACAAAATAACCTTTGGTGTTCAGAGTAGGAAACACTACTCACTACCCAGCTCCATGAGTTCCACTTCATTTGTTTAGATTGCTTTAATTTAAAACAAAACATACACACATGCCCCAAACTATAAGTACTAATGTGCCAGGAACACAAACATACACTGTCTGAAAAACAAGTAAATTAATTAATATTTCAAATACTTATGAATATTTTAGGTCCTGATCCTCTCCTAGGGTTTTTTTGCTGTTCTTCTTTATAGCACATTTTATCAGTTCAGGAAAGTAAGTGAAATATTTATTTTATATAACCAAATACACAGGAGACACACAGCAAGTGTAATTTCCTTTGTTTCCCCAACTACTGCAAACTACTTCTGCTCATGACTTGAGAATAAAACCTAAGAGGACTTGCTTGCTTATTTAAAGTTTTCAGGAGGGGGAAAAAAAATCACCTGAAACTGCCAATGAATAATAGTGATGGTTGTGGTGAATGTGATTTGACTGGAACAAAAAAGGAGCAGTAAAATGTTCATAATTTGCCAAGAGGTTAATGCAAACATAAGAAAACATGTGTTTCTGTTAGAACACTATTTCCCTAGTGCTAAAACGCTTTAAAGGCTAAGTATTGATTTTAATGAAGTCAACAACAAAAGGGAATAGGATCCAAATCCATCTGCCAGAACATGGGTGGTGAATGAAAATCAGGAAGGACTGAAACAAAAGGTAACATCCAGACTCCGGAAGATCTGAGGTTTGGACCTGAAGTTGGGTCTGGTCTGACCTCTAACAGCAATACTGATCATTCCAGTGTTAACAACGTTCATAAATGGCAATCCAGTTGTTTACCCCTGCTTAAAGAGTTCCTACATATGCTGCCTCAGAGTGTTATCTTCTGGAGTTTGGATGCTGTTTCCAACATACCACAAACAGATAGGAAAAGAGAGGATTAATTCCTGGTAAACAACCCCAGAGCATTTGTATGCATTCTTGTTAAGGGCAGGGCAGAATTGTATTGCCTCAGCTCAGTCATCTTTATCTGCAGTTGTCATATCCCAGGGGACAGTATCAACTACTGATCCCTCCTAGGACACACACATAGTTTTAATGCAGCTATTGAGGGGTATCTTACTAGCAAACCCCAGCAACTAAGCTTTCTGTCAGTACTAGCTTACTGAAATTACAGTAGGTGCTCTCTTATTTCTCACCACCATCCGCAGGGATCAGGAAACACTTTCAACTCCTGCTGAGCTCCCTAGAAACACTCAAACTTTCTAAAAATGCAGCTCATCTATTCTGTAAATCTATTTCTTTAATTTTGAGCTATGGAAATAAAAAACAAGGAAATAATGTGACCAGATCTACAAAGGACTGGCTCTTTCCTTTGCTGGCCAAGCACCGTCTAACTGATCCAGAACTGAATAATACAATTCAAACACTGCTAGCAAAGAAACAAAAACTACAAAGATTATGCCAAAGCCATTGTTCTAAAATTCAGGTCAGCTCATTGTGGCCAGTAAGATCTCCTCCATCAAGCCTATTCTTCACAGTCCTGCCTGAGTGCAGGCAATACACTACAACATGGAAAATCTCACTGGCAGACAGAGAAGCCCAGTGCCATTCAGACTGGGAGCAGCATGTCAGGGAACAGTTTGCTAGATGAAAAACCTTCACCTGCAACCAAGTCCTGCAGTTTTAATTCGGTAAGAACACAAAATTAAATGTAAGCAGAGTTTTTATTGTGTCCCTGACAGTTTCTATCCAGATATTATCCTAGACTGCAGTTTAGCAATCTGCTAGATAGGTCGTTTTTGTTTGTTTGGGTTTTTTTTTCAGTTTTATTAATGTACAGTGCTGTAACACAAGATTGTTAGAGGAACTTACCCTTTTCCTGTGGGGACTAATTTCTAGCTTCATCACTGCACATTTGTTTAATGTATTTAAGCGCCTGCAAAGCAAAGGAAACCATATTAAGACAACACCCCAGTGTTTTGACACAGGCTATTCCTGTTCAAAAGCTTTTTCAAGGCTGTCCCCAAACTCCTTTGCATACAAATAGCCACAAGCAGAGTTTCAATTAGAGCCCTAATTATACTTAACCATTAACCCATTACATTTGCCTGTAATCTAACTTCAGAGGGAGGGATGAATGACTATTTGTCACAATTACTTGAACCAAAGTAAAGAGAAGTGAACGGAAACTTAGACTAAGTTGAGAAGTGCACTATATCCAATGAATTGCAGTAATTACATGTAAATAGTAGACATCTGAACCCTGAAATAATCAGTCTCGATAGACTAAAAATTATGGAAAAGGCTTCTTATTTGACACTATGTACATGTGCCTGTGTGAAAAAAACGTGCTGCTTTAAAACTGTATTTTGTAAGCTAAAACCTCCTAGAGAAAAATAATTTTCCACTTACTAGGTGTCTATTTTGTTAATGAATAATGACTATTTTCAACAGACTCCTGGGACAAGACAGCTCACTAGTTAAAAAAGAAACAAAACACAGACCTGATATTTCCTTCCTAAACTGAGTTTTTTATATGTAAAAAATATTGTTCTGGATGACTAAAATTTAAACAAAAATAAAGTGCTGCAGCAGTAACAGTTATCCAGCCTCCTTGTGAAATGTGATAGCAGTCTGGATGCATATCTTGACTTACTGTATTAATGTATTTAAGTACCCCTCTACTCCCTGANTGCTGAGCTCCCTAGAAACACTCAAACTTTCTAAAAATGCAGCTCATCTATTCTGTAAATCTATTTCTTTAATTTTGAGCTATGGAAATAAAAAACAAGGAAATAATGTGACCAGATCTACAAAGGACTGGCTCTTTCCTTTGCTGGCCAAGCACCGTCTAACTGATCCAGAACTGAATAATACAATTCAAACACTGCTAGCAAAGAAACAAAAACTACAAAGATTATGCCAAAGCCATTGTTCTAAAATTCAGGTCAGCTCATTGTGGCCAGTAAGATCTCCTCCATCAAGCCTATTCTTCACAGTCCTGCCTGAGTGCAGGCAATACACTACAACATGGAAAATCTCACTGGCAGACAGAGAAGCCCAGTGCCATTCAGACTGGGAGCAGCATGTCAGGGAACAGTTTGCTAGATGAAAAACCTTCACCTGCAACCAAGTCCTGCAGTTTTAATTCGGTAAGAACACAAAATTAAATGTAAGCAGAGTTTTTATTGTGTCCCTGACAGTTTCTATCCAGATATTATCCTAGACTGCAGTTTAGCAATCTGCTAGATAGGTCGTTTTTGTTTGTTTGGGTTTTTTTTTCAGTTTTATTAATGTACAGTGCTGTAACACAAGATTGTTAGAGGAACTTACCCTTTTCCTGTGGGGACTAATTTCTAGCTTCATCACTGCACATTTGTTTAATGTATTTAAGCGCCTGCAAAGCAAAGGAAACCATATTAAGACAACACCCCAGTGTTTTGACACAGGCTATTCCTGTTCAAAAGCTTTTTCAAGGCTGTCCCCAAACTCCTTTGCATACAAATAGCCACAAGCAGAGTTTCAATTAGAGCCCTAATTATACTTAACCATTAACCCATTACATTTGCCTGTAATCTAACTTCAGAGGGAGGGATGAATGACTATTTGTCACAATTACTTGAACCAAAGTAAAGAGAAGTGAACGGAAACTTAGACTAAGTTGAGAAGTGCACTATATCCAATGAATTGCAGTAATTACATGTAAATAGTAGACATCTGAACCCTGAAATAATCAGTCTCGATAGACTAAAAATTATGGAAAAGGCTTCTTATTTGACACTATGTACATGTGCCTGTGTGAAAAAAACGTGCTGCTTTAAAACTGTATTTTGTAAGCTAAAACCTCCTAGAGAAAAATAATTTTCCACTTACTAGGTGTCTATTTTGTTAATGAATAATGACTATTTTCAACAGACTCCTGGGACAAGACAGCTCACTAGTTAAAAAAGAAACAAAACACAGACCTGATATTTCCTTCCTAAACTGAGTTTTTTATATGTAAAAAATATTGTTCTGGATGACTAAAATTTAAACAAAAATAAAGTGCTGCAGCAGTAACAGTTATCCAGCCTCCTTGTGAAATGTGATAGCAGTCTGGATGCATATCTTGACTTACTGTATTAATGTATTTAAGTACCCCTCTACTCCCTGATGAGTTAATTATCTGGTAGGCATCCTTAAAAGAAACAAAAATGTATCTTCCCTCTTTTTGCCCAGAAACTCGGTGAGCAGGGCTGAGCACTTACAGTTTAAAGCAGAGAAAAAAATGACACTTAAACATAAAGCTCCCTGGCAGTTTAGGCACAGCTAAGTGCAGGGTGCTGTGGTCTCCTGCCCTTCTCCCAGCCCTTGTCTCCCCAGAAACTTGTCCAGGGAGAAGGTTCAGCTAAAATCCGTGCTGCTAAAGTGTGGGTAGAGAAATGCTGGTGCAATGGCAAGGAAAAGGGCAGGAACAGACCGGGTATGACACAGGAGGCAGAAAAGCTGAATCAGCAGCTTCATGGAAGCAAAGATTTAGTTTCCCTTGTGTTAATACTTCCCATCATGAGGCTGTACTGTGGGCTAGATGAGGAGTCTGAGCTGAAAACTAATCTTTCAGTACTTGCTGGGTTGAATTTCTCCTAGAGCACTTCCTTATGTTGCATGAAGGGTAACGTGTGCAGAAAAGCAGAGCTGCCACTTTCCTTCAACCGGATCACAGCTCAAATTCAACAGGAGCAAAACTGAGCTTTAAAAAGGTCTAATTAATTCTGAAGAAAGTTGTGTAATTTTCACATAATTCATTTGAGCAAAGTGTAAAGAAAAGCCTGTATCAGCAGCTTTGAAAAAAATCAAACAAAAAAGAACTGCTGATTCGTTCTGTTGCTTCAGATGAGTCTTTTCAGATTCATGGAACTTGTAACCTGAATCTAGAAAGTGTGCGCACAGGAAGAGTTACTAGTTTCTTCCCCTTCCCCTTGCCTTTTATGCACAGGATTGATTGCAGATGGTATTTACACAGGGCTTGATCCCGAGGCCATCAAAGAAAATGGAAAAGCTCCTACTGATGCTTTTGCTGCAGTCATGAAGTTAAAAAAAAAAAAAAAAAAAAAAGGCAGTTTGATCTATAATTAGACCCAGCCACAACACAGCAGAAAAGAAGAGAAACAGGAAGAATTGCCATGGGTCAAATAGTAGGGCAGTGGCAGGTTAAGAAAGTTATCCAGATCTATTTTCCTCTTTGACTTCAAAAGGCAGAAGGCTCTGTTCTGCTGGCTCCAGCAGCTGGTGGGTACATACACAAGTCCAGTGAATTTTGGAAGAACTGTATTTATGGTGTGGGTGAAGGGTGAATGTCCTGTATATGCACTACAATGAAAGTGGATTTTTTTTTTAAGAGGCCACACAGCGGCAGAAAAACATGGAAAAGCATTTTCCTCTCATACTCATGAACCTCAAGACTAGGGAGTATTAAACTGGTTTCAGTTCTATATTGCATAAAAATTAGTAAATTTTAAAACTGAAATTTGTAAATTTCACAGTGTTGCAACCTTTGACTTAATGCAGAGAGAAGTTATCACCTAATGTCTGTATCAGTCTTAAGATAGCTCCAGCCTTTCTGATCACTAATAAAGACAATCTCTGATTTCAAAAAGATTACATTCCTAGACTTTTCTCCTACTCAAACACCTGAAAGAGATGGAAAAGGACAGAGCAAAGACCTGTTTCCACAGAATGTGTTTATGGAAAAAAAAATAAAATCATCCTAGCACACACCTCAAAAAATGAGTATGAAGACAAGATAAGGTAACCAAGCTCCCCATAAACGAGCTTAAATTCAGTAGCAGTGAGACAATTATAGGCTCAGTTACATATTTGACATGATTTCATCAAAAACCCTGTTTCCCTTTGAAAACCTAAATCATCTGAAGCATTAAGCCTGCAACTTTCATTATATATATCACACATCCTCCATTAACTTCTGCTCAAGTTCAGCAGTGCCCTGTTCCTTGAGCTATAGGACATGAAAACATTATTGAGTTTGCAAAGCCAAGCTTACAAAGTTCAGGCTTTTCCAGGGTCAGAGTTACCTGCCATTAACTTTCACATATGCTTTGCAGCACCTTCAAAGTATATCAGCACACATTTATTTTTCTCAGATATCCTCAAACTGATGCTTGTTCATGAACCACAATTTTCTCTTCTGGCTCTGGACCTTCACCTTTGGCAATACCACTCCCAGGTGTAAATTCAACTTATCATTTCCCTAGTGACAGTCAGTATGTCTGCCTCATTCTTTATCTCTGTCTTACTCTGCCCAAACCTGTCTCAGTGACACTTTCATAAGGACAAGAAGGGAGATGGAGAGCCAGGGCAGGATTGCTGCAGTTACAGCCACTTTCGCCATCCGGCTATCTCCGTTTCAATTTCTGCAATGCCTCCTATCCTGGCCACTTTCTGGATGACTGGATGTCAAGATAATATTCTTTCCTGTCATTTAGATAAATGTCTTTGAGTTGGGCCTCTTTCTGTATGTCTTCACATCCAGATGGTATCTTACTTCTGTGGAGCACTATGTCTCAAAGACATCACGTTTCTTCGCCCTCCATGTACTCCTACCTGGGCACTCATCCCTGGCTGGGCAAAACCCTTCTTCTGAGGGTGACCAATGTAACAGGACCTGCCTCTCAGTCCTAGCCCGAGACTAGCTTGTATCAGTTCAGAGCATCAATTACACTGGAAGCCTGCAAATGCTGCACATGAGGCACTGGAGGTTCTCTCAGAAATGAGCAAGTGATTAATTTTTTGTAGTCTTGTCATAAATGGCCAATCTAGTTTAGCCTGAATTTCCTTTAAGAGCAGCCCAAACAAGACATTCACTATCAAAATTTCAGTGTGAATAGCTAACTTGAGCTAACAAAATATGGGCTTATAAAGTGAAGTCTTTGTTAACAGCAGACAGTTCTACATAGGCTTATGACCCCAGGTAATTCATTCTGCTCTCAGTAATTCGAGAAAAAAAACAAACACCCAAAAAAAGTGGTAGCAATCAGACTATTAGATTTACTCATTTTAAATTACAATTTTCAATATGAGTAGCTGCATGATCTATCTTTAAATTTGAAAATATTTTCTTGATGATTTTAAATTCTTAATTCCTTCTTAAAGGGACAAATTCCAACTCCATTATACCTGTAACTAATTGATGATACAAGGGCTTTCTTGTCTCACTGCAGTGGAGAGCCTCTATGCTGGCTCCTGGGGTTCATATGCATGTTCTAACCTGCAAAAGAGGCCAGCTCTCAACAAACCAAATGGTATGAGCAGAGAATGTTGCTCAAGCACCTTCATCACAACTAATTTCTTGGATGAGAAATCCTGACAGTAAAAGATGTAGGAACACTCTTGCACACAGTGTGGCAGCTTTCTAGCTACGTGTATAGAGATTAAACAGGATTTCCATCATGGCTTGCCATGTGTTTTGTACTTAGAAGCAACCATTAGGATAAGCACATTNGTATTAAACTGGTTTCAGTTCTATATTGCATAAAAATTAGTAAATTTTAAAACTGAAATTTGTAAATTTCACAGTGTTGCAACCTTTGACTTAATGCAGAGAGAAGTTATCACCTAATGTCTGTATCAGTCTTAAGATAGCTCCAGCCTTTCTGATCACTAATAAAGACAATCTCTGATTTCAAAAAGATTACATTCCTAGACTTTTCTCCTACTCAAACACCTGAAAGAGATGGAAAAGGACAGAGCAAAGACCTGTTTCCACAGAATGTGTTTATGGAAAAAAAAATAAAATCATCCTAGCACACACCTCAAAAAATGAGTATGAAGACAAGATAAGGTAACCAAGCTCCCCATAAACGAGCTTAAATTCAGTAGCAGTGAGACAATTATAGGCTCAGTTACATATTTGACATGATTTCATCAAAAACCCTGTTTCCCTTTGAAAACCTAAATCATCTGAAGCATTAAGCCTGCAACTTTCATTATATATATCACACATCCTCCATTAACTTCTGCTCAAGTTCAGCAGTGCCCTGTTCCTTGAGCTATAGGACATGAAAACATTATTGAGTTTGCAAAGCCAAGCTTACAAAGTTCAGGCTTTTCCAGGGTCAGAGTTACCTGCCATTAACTTTCACATATGCTTTGCAGCACCTTCAAAGTATATCAGCACACATTTATTTTTCTCAGATATCCTCAAACTGATGCTTGTTCATGAACCACAATTTTCTCTTCTGGCTCTGGACCTTCACCTTTGGCAATACCACTCCCAGGTGTAAATTCAACTTATCATTTCCCTAGTGACAGTCAGTATGTCTGCCTCATTCTTTATCTCTGTCTTACTCTGCCCAAACCTGTCTCAGTGACACTTTCATAAGGACAAGAAGGGAGATGGAGAGCCAGGGCAGGATTGCTGCAGTTACAGCCACTTTCGCCATCCGGCTATCTCCGTTTCAATTTCTGCAATGCCTCCTATCCTGGCCACTTTCTGGATGACTGGATGTCAAGATAATATTCTTTCCTGTCATTTAGATAAATGTCTTTGAGTTGGGCCTCTTTCTGTATGTCTTCACATCCAGATGGTATCTTACTTCTGTGGAGCACTATGTCTCAAAGACATCACGTTTCTTCGCCCTCCATGTACTCCTACCTGGGCACTCATCCCTGGCTGGGCAAAACCCTTCTTCTGAGGGTGACCAATGTAACAGGACCTGTCTCTCAGTCCTAGCCCGAGACTAGCTTGTATCAGTTCAGAGCATCAATTACACTGGAAGCCTGCAAATGCTGCACATGAGGCACTGGAGGTTCTCTCAGAAATGAGCAAGTGATTAATTTTTTGTAGTCTTGTCATAAATGGCCAATCTAGTTTAGCCTGAATTTCCTTTAAGAGCAGCCCAAACAAGACATTCACTATCAAAATTTCAGTGTGAATAGCTAACTTGAGCTAACAAAATATGGGCTTATAAAGTGAAGTCTTTGTTAACAGCAGACAGTTCTACATAGGCTTATGACCCCAGGTAATTCATTCTGCTCTCAGTAATTCGAGAAAAAAAACAAACACCCAAAAAAAGTGGTAGCAATCAGACTATTAGATTTACTCATTTTAAATTACAATTTTCAATATGAGTAGCTGCATGATCTATCTTTAAATTTGAAAATATTTTCTTGATGATTTTAAATTCTTAATTCCTTCTTAAAGGGACAAATTCCAACTCCATTATACCTGNCCAAATGGTATGAGCAGAGAATGTTGCTCAAGCACCTTCATCACAACTAATTTCTTGGATGAGAAATCCTGACAGTAAAAGATGTAGGAACACTCTTGCACACAGTGTGGCAGCTTTCTAGCTACGTGTATAGAGATTAAACAGGATTTCCATCATGGCTTGCCATGTGTTTTGTACTTAGAAGCAACCATTAGGATAAGCACATTTCAGTAGTAGTTTCATCAGTGTGTGATGCAGCCAGTTATCCTCTGGAGATAAATTCAGTATCACTAATATACACACAGTCTTATGAAATCAAGGCCAGTAGTGCCTTAAAGCATCCTAGCAAATTGAAGTAGAGTCATCATTCTTACATTTTTTAACTCTCCATTTCATAATAAGATCACTAAATGACATTTCTTAACCATCTATCTTCTACTGTTACCAAGTGCCATATACTAGCTCTGTAATTTAAGTCTCAACCCACTTTTCACTTACATTTTTTCCAGAAAAACCTTAATGGGGTGGCTATTTATACCTTTTCCATTTAGAAAAGAATTTGGCAGAACATCTACTAATAAGCTGTTTTTAAAGTTACATTAGTTTTCCTGATTACATTGATAAGATTGCTAAATAATAATTTATAATACTTCTAAAAAACCCACAATAAAACAACAAAAACCCCAAACCTAACCTCTCACTGTGATTTCTACAGTCTTTTTTAAAACATATTCTTCACATGCAGTAATCAGAACAAGGAAAATAAAATTGCTGGTAGAATACTGATTATTACATAGAAAAACAGATTCTCAATACCGACAACTTACTGTTTTGTTACCAACCACTTCAAACAGTGTTCATTTAGCCCTGTGCTAAAGCTGCAAACAACTCCAAAACTATTCTGATTTTCAGTGAAAAAACAGTGATAGACTTATGGCTGTGAAACAGCTCTAAGTCTTTTACTGAGTAAACCTCTTTACTGTTTACACACTGACCATGGCATGAGTCAAAATAAACCCAGGCTTCAGGCAGAAATGCAGCATTCCAAATGATGTGCCTTCTCCATCTTTTTTAATGAGCCTTTCAAAATTAAACAAGAAGATGGGGCGGGGAGGGGGGGAAATCTAAAAGGTGGAAATGTGATAATGTTCTGCTTCTGTCTAACACAAATGATAAAGGGCTAAATTCAGACAACAGAAACAACAACTACTTCAGTTTTATTTTCAGGTAGGATTTGAATGCTGTTGGATAAACTTTAGCTTTGGTTTTGAAGTCTTGTAAAAGATGACTCTGATNCATTACAAAGAAAACAATTTAAAGATGAAAAGAGGTTATTCTACAATTATTAAACACTTTCTAGTTTCACAAAATATATCTATACCCATATCATCTTAGTTTGCTCATCTTTATTAGAAGACTTACAAGATAAGCTTTCACTCTTAGGATACCAATCTGTTAACAGTTCTCTGTGTTCAGAAGAAGTTCTGTTTCCACTGATCACACTAACTCCAAATCTCAAAGACATGTAGGGCATGTTCTTCATGTCCTTTCACCAGTGAGAAACAATCAATAAATAACCCCAGGTTAGAAAAAAAAAATACTCTCACAGGCGAGCACTAGGTTCAAAATATGCTGGCTCGACTGTATTTTGTTTTCCTGGCAAGGGAAGACCATACTTCTGGGAACCAGCATTTATTCACATTGCTGTACTTTCTGTTCAATGACTTCACAAGTTCCAGAGTGAACAAATAAGCAGACCAATGCATCAAATGTTACATCGATGGAATAGCAGCCTTCCACTCAAGCAAGGCACATCCTAAATGTGAATTTAACATTAATGAGATTTTCTGACTCCTAATGACTGAACAACAAATGTTTTCTTAGCTTGAAAAAATCTTGTAAATATTTTTGAGGAACTTTAAATTCCAGTCCCTCTCTTTCCCTGCCAAGTATAGCAATGATGGCATGAGAACACTATAAACTTAAAGCCTTTCTTAAAAGGGTTTTGCAATTAATTAGAATTAATGGCATTTAGAGCTGCAGACATCAATGTATGCAGTATTCAAGAGCATTAATTTTGCAGATAATTTGGAAAGCTGCCATACCAAAAGACAGAGGCAGAACACTGCATTTATTTCTAGGTAACAGGAGATATGAAAAATTAAATGGTGAAAAAAAAGTCTTAAGATTGCAGACTCGTGCTAGAGGAGGCAAGTGATGGATGATTCAGTGTCAGATGGGGCCACTGCAATTGCTTTTATGATAAAACTGGTAATGCTGAGGCTGTAGATCTGTGAAAACATGTTGCCACACACCAGCAAGTCTTCCTTCCCCTTTTTCTCTATCCACCTCTCCTCCTGCCCCTGCAGCTGGCTGTGGGATCCTGCCCCAACCTTTGCACCTACTCTGAACTTCATTATGCCTTTCCACAGGCTGATTTAATTTACTAACCTAGCAAAGGACTATCCAGACTTTTTTTTTTTCAGGCTGAGTTGAACTGGTTTCTGGAATGAGTTGCAAACAAGAAGCAATAGGAACATGTGGCTGAGGGCAGGTCAGTCTCTGCAGCAGTGATACTCTTCAGTTCACTCACATTATCCCTTTCAGCCATAGCCCTGTTCACTCTGTTGATCACGGTGCATGCAGGGTGAAGCATGAGGGTTTGTATACATNAAAAACCCCAAACCTAACCTCTCACTGTGATTTCTACAGTCTTTTTTAAAACATATTCTTCACATGCAGTAATCAGAACAAGGAAAATAAAATTGCTGGTAGAATACTGATTATTACATAGAAAAACAGATTCTCAATACCGACAACTTACTGTTTTGTTACCAACCACTTCAAACAGTGTTCATTTAGCCCTGTGCTAAAGCTGCAAACAACTCCAAAACTATTCTGATTTTCAGTGAAAAAACAGTGATAGACTTATGGCTGTGAAACAGCTCTAAGTCTTTTACTGAGTAAACCTCTTTACTGTTTACACACTGACCATGGCATGAGTCAAAATAAACCCAGGCTTCAGGCAGAAATGCAGCATTCCAAATGATGTGCCTTCTCCATCTTTTTTAATGAGCCTTTCAAAATTAAACAAGAAGATGGGGCGGGGAGGGGGGGAAATCTAAAAGGTGGAAATGTGATAATGTTCTGCTTCTGTCTAACACAAATGATAAAGGGCTAAATTCAGACAACAGAAACAACAATTACTTCAGTTTTATTTTCAGGTAGGATTTGAATGCTGTTGGATAAACTTTAGCTTTGGTTTTGAAGTCTTGTAAAAGATGACTCTGATATGTAAGCCACAGGCTTCAGAATTATATGGTTCAGCCTTTAAAATCTCTGTCTTAAGTAAGAGCAGTGTATTCTTTTGCACATTACAAAGAAAACAATTTAAAGATGAAAAGAGGTTATTCTACAATTATTAAACACTTTCTAGTTTCACAAAATATATCTATACCCATATCATCTTAGTTTGCTCATCTTTATTAGAAGACTTACAAGATAAGCTTTCACTCTTAGGATACCAATCTGTTAACAGTTCTCTGTGTTCAGAAGAAGTTCTGTTTCCACTGATCACACTAACTCCAAATCTCAAAGACATGTAGGGCATGTTCTTCATGTCCTTTCACCAGTGAGAAACAATCAATAAATAACCCCAGGTTAGAAAAAAAAAAAACTCTCACAGGCGAGCACTAGGTTCAAAATATGCTGGCTCGACTGTATTTTGTTTTCCTGGCAAGGGAAGACCATACTTCTGGGAACCAGCATTTATTCACATTGCTGTACTTTCTGTTCAATGACTTCACAAGTTCCAGAGTGAACAAATAAGCAGACCAATGCATCAAATGTTACATCGATGGAATAGCAGCCTTCCACTCAAGCAAGGCACATCCTAAATGTGAATTTAACATTAATGAGATTTTCTGACTCCTAATGACTGAACAACAAATGTTTTCTTAGCTTGAAAAAATCTTGTAAATATTTTTGAGGAACTTTAAATTCCAGTCCCTCTCTTTCCCTGCCAAGTATAGCAATGATGGCATGAGAACACTATAAACTTAAAGCCTTTCTTAAAAGGGTTTTGCAATTAATTAGAATTAATGGCATTTAGAGCTGCAGACATCAATGTATGCAGTATTCAAGAGCATTAATTTTGCAGATAATTTGGAAAGCTGCCATACCAAAAGACAGAGGCAGAACACTGCATTTATTTCTAGGTAACAGGAGATATGAAAAATTAAATGGTGAAAAAAAAGTCTTAAGATTGCAGACTCGTGCTAGAGGAGGCAAGTGATGGATGATTCAGTGTCAGATGGGGCCACTGCAATTGCTTTTATGATAAAACTGGTAATGCTGAGGATGTAGATCTGTGAAAACATGTTGCCACACACCAGCAAGTCTTCCTTCCCCTTTTTCTCTATCCACCTCTCCTCCTGCCCCTGCAGCTGGCTGTGGGATCCTGCCCCAACCTTTGCACCTACTCTGAACTTCATTATGCCTTTCCACAGGCTGATTTAATTTACTAACCTAGCAAAGGACTATCCAGACTTTTTTTTTTTCAGGCTGAGTTGAACTGGTTTCTGGAATGAGTTGCAAACAAGAAGCAATAGGAACATGTGGCTGAGGGCAGGTCAGTCTCTGCAGCAGTGATACTCTTCAGTTCACTCACATTATCCCTTTCAGCCATAGCCCTGTTCACTCTGTTGATCACGGTGCATGCAGGGTGAAGCATGAGGGTTTGTATACATAGCTTTCTGTTTTGTTTGTATACATAGCTGCTCACTGACTTAAGAAAGGGGAGTAGAGGATTGAAGCAATGTTGCTTTGCTAATATTGCTCCCTAAAAAATTCCTGTGTGGAAACCAATGCTACAGCTGTAGTCAGAATAGTTCTCATTTCACATCCCTAACAAATATGGGAATTATTAATGAAGGCAAATTAAGAATAATAAGAAGAATTTTACCTATGAAATACCTGTCATGATGACTTCTGTCACTTGCCTCCCAGCTTTGTTTTAAATAAGAACCCCAGACTTTACTTAGGCCAATGTATTATTTTACTGAAAACTGCANTTGCTAATATTGCTCCCTAAAAAATTCCTGTGTGGAAACCAATGCTACAGCTGTAGTCAGAATAGTTCTCATTTCACATCCCTAACAAATATGGGAATTATTAATGAAGGCAAATTAAGAATAATAAGAAGAATTTTACCTATGAAATACCTGTCATGATGACTTCTGTCACTTGCCTCCCAGCTTTGTTTTAAATAAGAACCCCAGACTTTACTTAGGCCAATGTATTATTTTACTGAAAACTGCATATTCATACTGGATAATAAAAAATATCAATAAAATGGTTATTTAATGATAGATATTTCACTTTGCCCAGGTTATACTTTCTATTATATAGGAAGGTTTTATTCAGGTTTTATTAAAAATGCAGTGTGATTTTTTTTCACCTACCTGCATAAGGCCTCAATAGCATCTCTGTCCAGAAAGTCATGCTCTTGCTTGACTAGAGTGATATCAATTGGAAAAAGGAGATCTGTAGGAATAGAGAGAGATGGAATTAAAACGACTCCTATTCCCAGTGGTGTGTTATTTCAGGACAACCAGCTGCCTCCAGTTGAGCTCACCAAGACACCAGTGATTGTCACTTCTCAGGTAAATACATGGTATAATCTTAAATGACAGAGATGTTCCCTTTTCATGTACAAGTTTTTAATGTGCAGCTTTGATAACCAAAAATTCGTATGTAAAATAGGAGGAAATATGAGAAAAACAGAGATGAAACAAAGGGAGAGGAAAAGAAGCAAATGTGAGCTCCCTATCCGACACCAGAAGCATAAACTGACTCAGACTAGTTTTATTTAAAATAAATATATGATCTCCATCACAGTACTAATATCTCTCATGAAAGAAAAAAAAGGCCAGTAAGCCTCAAATCTGTAGAAAAGAATGAAAACCTGAATCTCCTTGGCTGTTAATCAAGCTATTTAAAAGTTTGACACTGTTACAACATTAATAGACTGAACTGAAATCAAGCCAAGCTGCCTGGAGACCATACTGCCTTCTTCCCTTAAGGAGATTTATTTAGGTAAACAACTGAGAGACTGAGGGGGATGAAACAATGTTGGCATAGAGCTGAAAATTTACTATATGTCTGAAGCAGGTACCACATATATAATATTTACTGTCCTCCACAGATTCCTGACTGTCTACAGGTCTTGATCTGGCATTCCTTGCACAGACAAAACTCCCACCAAAGATATTGTGTGTTCAGGGCAGACAGCAATACAGAGACAAATGATAAATATACTGCTGCAGTTGTATGCAGCTTTCCTGGTGCAAGTGATTGTCTATAAAATATTTTAATTTTCAAAGACTGGGAAAGAATGAGATGAAATGATGAAAAGTGTTAACTGGGGGAAAGGTCTGGGCTTTCTATACCAATAGATAATCTCTCAAATGAACTGTCTGCCCTGATTTTGCCTCAGAAATAAGCAAATGAGGACATATTATGCTAAATGCAAGAAATTCTGTCTTTTCTACAGAAAACTGCAGGTTTAGCAAAGCAACTGACAAAGGCTCCACACCTTTCCCCCTCCATTATTGCCATCACTTAAGGAGTATGGACCCCTGGAATTCGATGCTCCTTGTGATGAAGATCTATCTGGTGATTTGCCCACAGCTTGTCCCTCAGCCCCACAACTTAGGACTTCCTCAATGAGGAAGAAAAAGAGGGTTATAGTAATGGGTGACTCTCTGTTGAAGGAAACAGAGGGACCAATCTGCAGACCCGACCCAGCACACAGGGAAGTCTGCTGCCTCCCTGGGGCTCAAGTTAAAGACATTAAAAGAAAGCTGCCTGATCTGTTGCACCCCTCTGATTATTATCCTTTGATAATTATCCAGGTGGGTAATGATGAGGTTTCTAAGAGAAGTCCAAATGCAATTAAGAAGGCCTTCAGGTCACTAGGGAGACTGGTTGAAGGTTTGAGTGCACAGGTGGTTTTCTTTTCAGTCCCTCAAGTAGTGGGTGGAAAACACATGTAATTGACACAAGGCTGAGAGACTAGTGCCACCATTAGAATTTTGGGGTTTTTGATCATGGAGAAGTTTACATGACACCTGGTCTGCTGGCATCAGATGGGGTACATCTCTCTCAAAGGGGACAAAGGCTTCTGTCACAAGAATTGGCTGAATAATTCTGAACAGTAATAGACATAAAAGGATGTAGCACATTAAAACAAACTTCAGTATGTTACATCAGACTGTAAGAACTGTATGACAAAACTGCAAGACACTAATTGGTTAGAGAACTGATGAAGACAACAGTTTTGATTGAGCAAAACTTCTGTAAAAGCAGATATGCAAAGTGCATCCATGCCACGGGAAGACAAGTTGAGTGCAGGGTGCAGCAGCCTCTTCAATAAGCTGCTGCACATTCATGCAACAACAGCTTGTATGTTCTTTTATTTCCTTCATAGTGAGCCAAGGTCTAATATGAGCTCCAGCTGTTCTTGAACAACACATAGGACTTGGGAATCATGAGGTGTACAGATGTAGCCATGCATATGCAGAATTTCCTACCTCTGCTCCATTAGATGAGCTGGCTGATAGGAGCTGAACACAGCTTCTATGTTTCTCTAAGACTGGTCTTGTAGCAGTGCATGACCACATTCATGAAAATATAGTTCATTTGTGTTTTAATTATGAGGAATATACCATGGTGCTAAAATAACATTTGATCTATGAGGACTAAAAAAGACTAATAAAGAAACTTGGAACTTAAAACTCCAAAAGCACTTCAGAGTCTCCCTAGGTTTGGCATATCTATGCACGTGGTGGGTAGCAGAGAGCAGCCCAGTCCCTGAACCTGAAAGTCCTATTACATACTAGCACTTCATTTGGACATCTGAACCTCATTTATTGGTGAATATTACATCTTCTTGTCCAGAAACTGCCAGGGTGTGATTGATTTGCAAGCTCAAGTGCCTACCTTCATAAAGCTGTGCATACTGTGGGAAGCCAGCAGCCCGCAGCCAGTCACAAGCTTCCTTGGCCTCGATTTCTGGAAGAGGACAGAAACAAGACACCCTTTGATTAGTGATCTGCAAAGCAAAAACTTCCTCTCCACCACTTCTATTATTCCTGTTATAAAAAAAAATAAATCCACAAAGGTATTCAGCAACTTTGAACTGAGACACAGGCTTCCTTATTCCAGTTTGCTTTTTTCTCTCATGATCAAACATATCTTAGATTCTGGGAAGTCACCAGTGTTCACCTGAGATTTATCAACAGCTCATCAATTTAATAAATGGGCACAGATGAAAACTGCAGGAATTACAGATTATCCTGTGGAGGTTTTGTTAACACTAGAGAAACCAGCACCATAATCAACATGAGCATTTGTTCAACAACTCTTATGATCCTCTTGGCACAACTATTTTGTCTTGACAGAAAGTCCTAGTAGAGCCCATAACACTGTGCACTTTAACATCCTGTAGATAGTCCTGACAGACCCAAGCCCAAGAACAACCATCACACTGTACTGCAGCTCACTCAAGCACTTCTTTACCCAACAAGTACCTAGTTCCACTGGAGGTCTTCAAGGCATTTATAAGATACTTGATGCACTACAGGAAATCCAGCCAACTTTCCCTCACACTGCCCAAAACAGCATGCTGCAAAATTAAATTGTTCACATACACATATACATGACATTCTCAATATGGCTTATATGTGAATGAATGGGTTATATTCTGAACATGTATCTGTAAATAAATTTTACATTAATTTATTTATTACCTAATACAAGCAGAAAAAAAAAAAAAAGAACATGTTATCTTTTTAGCTCAAACTAGGAAAATACATAAAGTATTTAAGGTATACAGTGTTCACAAAATGGATTGGGTTAATTTTGTTCTGAAAATCCAAGAAAGTGCTACTGAGAATTTAGCTCCCTGCTTAGCACTGATCAGACAGCGAGCAATCAGAAATACTTAAAGTTCATCTAGCTTGGATTTTATTCACTGCTCTTAATGGACCAGAAAAGAAAAGCTTCATTATGTTCAACTCAGTAGACGATTTTGCCACCTAGTTGGAGAAGATACTATAGCTATTGCTGCAAAAACCATGTGCACAGGGTTTTGCTCAGAATACAAGTTACTGCATATAGGGCAGTGAAGAGCCAAACATAACATCAGCAAAATATCTCAAGATTCTGACACATTATTAAATATTCCCAGTGAGATACAGGTACACAAACACAGATGAAATGGCAGGCACCTTTTAGCATTTACCAAATGAGGATAATCCTCCTCTAATGTTCCAAACTGCTACAATGGGGGTAAAATATTTATGCTTTGCTAAGATACATACCCAAACCAAGGGGTTAAGGTGAGTCAAAGCACAACATTCCAAATAAATAAACAGCTAAAAATCCACTCTCCCTGAAGTCAGGACAAGCAGGCATTTGTGTAACGTTTGCTTCCCCTTTGGGTAATGGGACCACATAAGAACAAGCATGTACAGACATATTAGCTACTCATTAAGAAAAAACTTGCAATTGGAATTGAAGAATGCAACTGTAAAGTTTTGCTTAGAATAGCATTGTGATTTCAGGATCCTATGGTAATACATGGGAAAGTTAAGGAAAAAAAAATAAAACTAAAATATATTTAAAACTTGTACTGCTAAATCATGAACAAACAACAGGATCTTACTATTGCAGAAGCAATGAAAATACTAAAGTAATACTCTTATTACTAAAGTACAAAAAAATTAAAATCTGCAATTAATTTTTAAGAGTATGTAAAATGTGCTTTTATAGGTCACACCTTGCAAAAGTGTCTGCATTACTTGATTTAAAACTGAAAAGATCCCTGATAACCAGTATTTACCAAAAAATGCAGGTAGATGTTTGTAGTACAACTGAAAAAAAAGTGTCAGATTCCTTACTACTACAGTGGCTCTTAAACGTGTTTCAATATTTGTTCACAGGTTCTTTACTGAGCACCCCAGGTATATAACCCGTAAAATATTTTTAGTGCTAGAAAATTATGAATATGCATTTAACATACTTTTTTTCTTAAGATTCTCTATAGAAGCTTTGTGTATCTTTTCTGCAAATATATGTGCAAGTTATGTGGAAGTTTTATTTTATGGGCACCCAGGTGTCAAATACCTTTGGGATTTTCAGAGCTTATTTGCTTTCAAAATACCTTTGCGAATCCCCCAAGAATCCTACGTAGGCAATGGAACACCTGAGTTATTCCTGGTTAGCCAGAAAAATTGCACAGAATAATAAAACATCAGTGCACCTGTTTATTGACTGGGCTTGCAAATGCCTAGGGCTGGGTACAGGACAGCACCAAGGGTTTAAAAGCAGTATTTGCCCCATTTCCATGTCAAGTATTTTGTGAGAACCAGAGCGCTGGC